>VDFB02270651.1:56218209-56354376 GCA_007258455.2 Sequoia sempervirens | reverse complement strand
TCTGAGGCACCATTGTCCTTTCCGGTTGTCCTCGCTTCAGCCATCTGCAACACAACAAACATTTCATCAGCAATTAAATTTAATAAAATAAGGCATGATAGGGGCTGCAGTCGAATTCTAGAAGCTGCAATATCTTTCATGTTTGCAAACCTCAGCCTCTTCTCTTGAATAAGTTCAAATTCCGACACTTAGAACAGATTTCTAAGTGAACTCCGATGACTTTACTTCTCAATTAGCACTCAACAAATTGAACTTCTACTACATCGTATCAGCAATCAGCAAATTCTAAACTTCTATATCCTTGCACTTCAAACCAGCAATCAGCACATAGCGAACTTCTTAACTTTGCACTTCAGACTATCAACTAGCAATCTCACAAACTAGCACTTTCGTATTTTTGAGTTCTCAACATTTCAACTCAATACAAGGCGTCTCTTTCAATTCTACTCCAGCAATGGCGTTTTACTTTATTAAGCTCAATTAAGATAAGCAAGTTTGAATCCAAATTCTTAGCAATCGGCGTACTTACCTCAATGAATCAGATTTCAGCCACTAGCAAAGTTGTACCTCCTCAAGCACTTATAATCTTTAGCAATGGCGTACCTCCTCAAACACTTAAGACGTCTTCTTCAACTCTCAGCAAACTCAAGCTTCAGCAAAATACTTCTCAGTAACTCAAGGCGTACCTTCTTCTACTTCAGCAATGGCGCACCTCTTCAGCAAAATTCAAACTTCTTCAAGCTCACTCAGACTTAGCAACATTCAGACTCTAACTTCAGTTGTGAAAATGAGTGAAAAGCTTCTCCATTTTATAGCAAGAATTCAAATTCTAGAAGACGTTATTTTTAGCCAGTGCCATTAAACTCCACTACTCCACTTCAAGAATTCGAATTTTCCCTCTCTGATGTTTCTGACACTTGTCTCCAGTCGTCGGGAATATTATTCTTCTAGAAACTTGACTTTGACTGGCGTTCTGGATTTTGCTCTCGAAAATTTGATTTAATTCATCTTCTTTTAATCCACCAGCCGGAGCTCTGTCACTTGAATTCGAAATTTTAACTTCATCATCTGCTCTGGAAAAATTCATCTTCGAAGAATTTAAACAAACTTACCTAGGCAACTCCCTTCAGATTCCTCATTCGAAGAAAATTTATCCGGAAAACTTATTTTATTCATTTTTGCCTTAGAAAATTTAAAATTTTCCCTTAGGAAAATTCGCAATTCAAGCACTGATTAAATTCTTCACTGAAAAAGTGTTGGCAAAGCTTGAAAGATTTAGAAATTCATTCATCATCACGAATGTCCAGTACCCAGAAGCAAATTTTCGTTAGAACACCTCGAATCCATGGGTACCCAACGAACGGGTTCATTTAATTTTTCGAATTTTGAACCTTAGAAAAATATCATTTCCATCATTTTAAACTCGTTCTTCGCCTGTGATCACTCTGTGTTGCTCTGACCTCTTGAAAAAAATTTGAAGAACTTGAAATATCATCGTCTCTGAATTCATTACTGAGAAGAGTTGCTCGTCTCGGAAAATTCATCAACTTGGAGCTCTAGGCGTATTTTCTAAGAAGAAAATAATTTGCCTTAGAAAATATTTAAATCATCCTTGTATTTTTGAAAACTTGCTTTAGAAAATTTTTTATTGCCAGTGGAGAGGAATTTTCTATCAACTTCATTTGGAACATTTTATTCATTCCCGGCACGCCTTGTACATTTTATTCTCACTTCATCCTGTATCACTTCACACTTGGAAAATATTCATTAAAAGTCCAACGCCTTAGAAAATTTTCAACACTTAGCAAATATTTTATTTTCTTCCCTGAGGCGCCTAGCACACTTCAAAAATATTTCAACTCCTTCAAGATTTTTAAAATCACCTTATAACTCCCTTACTCCCTAGGCGCACACTTCATTTTAATTCCTCACACTTTCAAATATTTTCCAACGCCTAGCATTTTCTAATAATACATCACCTTCAATGCCTTCAAATATTTTCTAACACCTTAGGCGCCTTACATACTTGGAGAAAAATCACGCCCCACTCACCTTGGGCGCATTTTGCCTATGGCGGAGGATAACGCCTTGGATTTTACCTTGAATTCACCACGCCTAGATAACATTTTTACCTTACTTACCACCTTCATTCACCTTTTACCTTCCAAACATGGGCGCATTTCCTTGTAGGAGGAGGATGACCTTTCAACTTCCCGTTTTCGTCTTCATGTGAGCTCATTTGGGCGCATTTAGGAGGGTGAGGAGGACGAGATTCTTTGACCTTGTTGACTTTCTCTCCCCTTGAGCGCATTTTGATGTGTCTAGTGGATGAACTTTTCCAACGCCTCAAGAGTGACTCTTCAGCTTCCAAATTTCGTCTTCACATGCATGACTTTGGGCGCATTTTGCCCCTGCTACAGGATGGGCGCATTTTGCTCTTGTTGGTGGATGAAAACGTTTGACTTTGCTTTGACCACCTTGTCTTTTGGGCGCATTTTACCCCTGCTGCAGGATGGGCGCATTTTGAGGGGTGAGGCGGATTTTTCATGCCTTAGAAACTTTTTCACTTTTCCCTCTTCCTTCTTGGGCGCATTTTGCCTTGCCTGCAGGACGAAAACCTTTGACTTTCTTTGACTTTCCTACACTGGGCGCATTTTGCCTCTGAGCAGGATGAACTCACACTTAGAAAATTTTTTATGCCTCTAGCTGAGATGGGCGCATTTTGATATGCCTGCTGGACGAGACTCCAGACTAAGACAAATTTTTATCATCCTCGCCAGCTTACGTGCCCTGCTATTTATAGTAAGCTCTCTGAATTTGTACCTCTGAAGCTCGGAATGGCCTGAAATTTTAAACATAGCATCCTCATGCCTTTATCAACTTGTCGACACTGCCACTTTTAGTCACCTTGCTGTTTTTAGCCTGTTTCTGAAGGTGGCTTACTATAAATAGTAAGCTCATGTTTCTGATAGCTCCCAAACTCCGATCGACGTGAAATTTGAATGAGGCGACCTCACCACGTGACTTGCTGGCTGACACTGACGCATGCAGCTGATTTACTATTTTTAGCACGTTTCCAATTTGACTACTATAAATAGTAAGTGCTCCGTTTGACTTGAAATTTCACCAGCAGATAGCCTGAAGAACGCTGATCGCGATGGTTTACATCGGTTTTGAAGATTTTGACTTTGATGCCTATTTTTAGGCTCAAGCCGGAAACCCTAATTTGTATTGCATGCGATCAAAAGATCTCGTTTGCTCTCGTTTCATGCAGACGCGGACACTCGCGATCCTCAATCGCTGGTTACGCCGACACACCTCGCTAAAAATAGCAAGTTCCCATCGAGTGAGCATCCCGGTTTGTATGTCACACCATCGCAAGCTCTCAAAACCCATCGTGAACCACCACATGCAAAGAAAAGCTCGACATGCAACCCTAAAAATAGCCTCTAAGGTCAATCCCGAAGTGGTCATCTCGACTTGCATGTTATACCATCGCCAAGGTCTCAAAAACCTAGAAGGAATATCCGCATTACAAAGAAAATTCCTGCATCTGGACCCTGAATTAGCCCTGGAAGCCGGACTGCTAAAAATAGTAAGTCGTCCGTTTTTGCTCAAATTTGGCATGCAAGCAGCCTGGTATACTCTGAATGCAGTGTGATGATCGGAATTTCAAAATAGCTGACAAATTGCCCTGAATAGCAGACTTACTAAAAATAGTAAGTACCTTGGAATCTGATGAGACTTTGCTAGAAGCCTGCTGGATGTCTGCTGACAACAACGTTAAGTTCAATTTTCAATTTTCTCGCTTTACTTGACCTTGAATTGACCAAAAATGATGAAACCCTAATTTTAAACTTGGCCAATATTTTCATGTTTAAGCTCAAAGACGACACAACCCCCGGAAGACGGACACCAGAAAGGAGACAGAGCGAGAGAGAGAGGAAAAAACCCAAGCCAAAAGACCGAAACGGAGCAAAAATTTAGGGGGTCCCCATCTTGAATGGGGCGATGTGTGAAAAGGTCACAACAGGTGGTTTGTTGTTTCTTGGCAATTTTGGCCTCTTCTTAAAAAGTGGAATCCTGACTTTTTTTATCCAAAGTAGGGAAGCATTAGTAAAGTCTCAATTTGGGTTAAACTCCCTAGTTTATTATTGGAATTTCCTTCAATCAACTCATTGCTATTAATGGGACAAATCTCCCATATTGTTTGCCAAATTTTGTGTTCCAAACCAAGCAAATGGGTGCAAGAGATTGTTTACAAAGGCTCCCTTGGAGATGTGTCATACAATGCATAGGGATGGTCACATGATTTTAATAGAGCACATAATTTTTTGGAAGAAAGGCTAAGATGGATTCTCCTCTTCTTCAAGTTGTGGATTCAATGCCCTTGGAGGGTAGTGATGCAGTGGTGCTTATTAGTTTTAGGATCAGATTTAACATAAAGTAGAAAATGCAACACATGAACAATAAACACAGCAGTTTACACTGGGAAAACCCTCCTACTCGAGGGAGAGAAACCCAATAAAATATATCTCCAATATATTGAATGAATAAGAGCATAAATTTGCTTACAAGTCTAGCCTTACTCAAGGCTGAATTAATACAATGAATAATAGCATCACTCCTTGATGCAAAGATACAAATGAATGTGATTGTCCTTGAGAATGGTCTGTTGCTACAAACTAATCTACTGCTAAGTGCGGACTCCTTTTTGAAAGAATGTGAATTGAATATGAGAATGACTTGATGTGTAAATGAATGATCACCACCTTGTATATATACAAAACTAGGTGACTTCTCAACTAGGTCGGCTCCCTTAAAAATGAAAAATATAAAATATTAATTGCAATATGTAGGCTGACCTGCCTTTAATTAAGGAGAAAATATCTCCTGAAACTACCAAACACTAGCACTCCCTCTTAGCTAGGGAGATATTTTCTAGATATCTACGTCATGGAGTCTCTCAACATGACGCCCACAATGGCTACACCCATTTGTGGAAAGCTCAAAGGTTCATCATAGAGTCTCTCAACATGATGTCGTCATGGAGTCTCTCAACATGACATCCACCATGGCTACTCCCATGTGTGGAAAGAAACACATGTACAAGTGTTCATCACAAAGTCTCTCAACGTGATGTTGTCATGGAATCTCTCAACATGACATCCACAATGGCCACTCCCATGTGTGGAAAACACAAGTACAAGGGTACATCACGAAGTCTCTCAACGTGATGTCATCATGGAGTCTCTCAACATGACGTCTCATCTCAGTCTCAAAGATGAACAAGGGCTCACACCTCATATTTCTCCGTCTCAGAGAAATATACACTATAAGGGCTTTCACCTCATAATTCTCCATATGATTGATAAATTTTCTTATTTTGGTGGCTATTCAAATGGTAAATTTTTTGAGCCTTCTCTCCAAGAGATGGTGGATATGAAATTTTTACTTATGTTTATTTTTGTTATGTATACATGAATGTATTTGTGTTGGAAAATGGGTACTTTAAGTAATTTAATTGGATAATTATTGCACTACAACTTATTATCTCAACAAAAATTAAAGAATATAGTATATGAAAATAAAGTTGTCACAACTCTATAGTTCAATTGAATTCTCAATTTGCTAAGAAAAACAAAAAAAATGTATTTGATAACTCTTGAGATTATGTAGAACTTTAATTGTCATCCAAGTCTTGAATCTCTCTCTATAATATAATTATATGGTATACTACTATACATGTAATATAACCATGTGAACCTTATATAGTAAATTGATGGTGAATCACATTCCTAGGCCACAAATGTTATGGACCATCATACAACACTAGAAACCATGACATTTTCATTGTGCAAAAATGGGTATCATTCTAATATTTTGAAGTGAGTCATTTTTTCTAGCAACCATTTCTATGTTGATTGGAACAAACAAAATATTGCATTTAGTGGTTGCATAAGTAGTGTTGACTTTAAAAGTTGTGATAACCCAATTCGTTAAAGAAGAATTTTACCTAAGTGCCAAGGATGCCAACTTAAGGTGAACAACTTGAGGTTTGTAATTCGGTACAGACAATGGCCAAGTAAAAAGGATGGATAACTTACTAGATATATTTCATACCACTACTTGGGGCCCAAGATGGTACTTAGGGGATAGACACACTTAGAAAACTAAGCATGCTATGTGGAAGTTTAAATATGGATGGAAAAGAATGAGAATTATATTCAAGTGAAGATGGGTGGGGAAAGAAGAACAAAACAAATTAGACACTTCATTAAGAATTGTAATGCAAGATTGTATCATACAATAGTTATGTCTATGATATGAGAGGTTAGGTGTATTAAATGGCTAAGCTATCCTCTTGTATACCACTAAGCTAGTTGAATCCTTAATTTGTTAAATCACTAACTTGTTAACTACTAAAAAAAAAGGTAGTTTTTAGTAATAGGCATGAGTGTGAAGGAGAAGTAGGTAGATCAAGAGTGCTTAAACTTTGATGTATGTTGTCTTATTAGAAGAGATTCCTCTATTTTTTCAATACTTAGAAATGCACTAATTTGTCTAGAAAGAATTAATATGTTGACACCAATACCATCAAATGTGTGCAACAAGATTTGTGAGGTGATGTTGATGCCAAGCTAGGAGTCACAATAAAGGGAGTCCAAATCCTATAGCCATGGACAAACACCCACACACATGCAATGGGAGGTAGAAAAAATAAGAAATGGATAGATTAACCATTTTTATTTATTTGGAAGGGAAATATGCAGATTACATGCAAACTAATCACTTGATACACTCATAAACCCCTCAGCTTCACTAAGCATGGTCCACTTGCAGGTGGCCTTCTTCACTCTTTTTCACACTATGTGATGACCTCCATAAACCTATCTTTTCTCATATTGCTTGACTCGTAGACCATAATCGATAAGTTTCATCTACTTAATTCTATCTCTCCTCTTCACATGGCTATCATTTTTATTGACCCCTTAATTGAACCCCCTCTTTATTCACTTCCTAACTTAAATAGTAGACAACTAAAATTATAAAAATCCTAATTCCTACTTGTTTGATGCCTACATTCCTTTCTATCAAGTCATCCCTATGGCTTGTACTATCTAGGATGGTATTTAATCATTCCTCAGATGTCTCCTATTCTTTGACATATGATCCCATGTTGGATTAAAAATTTTAGCTTCTATCAAATTATGGCTTGAAATCACTAATAGTTCATGCATCCAACTTTTCACACTCTCCTCCTCTCTTTGTCCTCTTTAGTAGGCTTCTAACTGCATGCATGCCATTTTTCATGCACTAATGCACTACACTAGTCACTTTCCTTTTCATTGCATGCTCTTGCATCTACCCTTTCACAAATGAGTGTGGTGCCTTGGTGTACTCTCCCTTACATACTCAATATGCATCTCTTCCCTTACCCATTTTGCTTCATCCTTCATGCTTCCTCTCCTTGGAGTGCTTTTTTTTTCCTACAATATCTCTTGCATTTCTTTGGCCTTAAGTCCCTACATACACTTAACACATTATTTTGTTGCACCAAGATTTCTCCTTGACTTAGGATACACTTGCCCCAAATTCCCTAGGTAGAAAAATAAATGAGCTCATTCTCATTTGTCAGTTACATGGAAGAATCACTTTTTCGTCTATTTTATAAATTAGCCAACCCTCCCATCTTGCCTTGTGCCTACACTAAATCACTATTGCTTTACTTCTTTTCTCTTTCCTCTTGACCCCACATGGTTCATGATAACATCATTTTTCAAAGTGATGTGAGTCTTATCCACAGGTTCATCCATCCTCCCCTTTGATCAATCTTCTCTACCCTTGCTCAAAGTTGACCTTTGTGATCGTAGGTTATTCCTAGTCTAATCTCTTGCAAACCTTCTGTTGATGGGTTTTTTGACATAGTTAGCAACTTAGGTGAACTACCATGAATACCTCACCTCTCCCAAAAGTTGATCAATCTTTTAGAATAAAATTAAAAACCCCAAGGTCTTTGTAACCAATTCTTGACCATTTGCAAGATAACTCAATGACCTACATATTGTTATTCTAATCAAGGGATCTACAATATTTTAGAAGCTTTCCAACACAAAGAATTGATATAGGACCAATTTTTTTATATTTAACTATGCATTTAAAAACTAATCCAACACATTTATTACCATTAAATATAAATTTTAGGCTCATAAAACAATACTAAATCAACTTGCAATAATGAGATTTCAACATTACAACATCAAATTACAAGTTTAGTTCTTAAATATAATCCTAAACTACTTATATCTAGAAAATATATTTTAAAAAATAAAGTGCTTAGGAGAAAATGATAAGAGAATCTAAGCCTTATCCTCATAGTATACACATCACCAATCAATAGACAAATTTGAAAAATAAACTTTCTTGACTTGGCCCCAAAATCAATGATGGATATGCAAGAAGGTGCAATATCCAAATAGAACCAACCATGCAAGTCACTACAACATTCACCTAACACAACAGAGATTGAAGAAGAGATCTCACAACTAATTTTTAAATGTTTAGGTTGAACACACAAGACATCTTACCATAAAAAAGATGCTATTGATATGAAGTACACCACAAACTCAAATTATTAATTAATTTAATGCTTGAGATAAAATTAAAATACACTTGTATTTTGGAAAACTAGGTAAAAGTCAACTTTTTATAGAAAACCAGATTATATTGCTTTAATTCCAAAGGTTTCAAATATTTTTCCAACTATTACAATATCTTTTAGTTGTCCATATATATAAATAATCCTTAAGAAACTAAGTTTTTGGCATTACATCAATGGCCAAGGAAAAAAATATCCAATTTATCCAATTTCAATCCTATAACTCAAAGTCAAGTTCATTTAATTCTTGTGGAAGGGTTCTCCATCATTGGAAAGGAGCCTTCTGAAGATATTATTAGCATTGGAAAATGGTGGCAAACATAAATTTCAAGGTTCCTTTTTCCTTTTCTTAACATATGTTTTCTTGCAAGCTTCTTCTCCTCGCCTAGGTAGCTAGGTACAAATTTCAAGGTAACAAACTCATGTTTTGACAATGCATATGTTGTTCTAAAAAGTTCCTTTCACCATTTGGCATGCCTCTTTCACATAATTCGAACATAAAAAAGCTCCCATTATCATGATGCAATTGATATCTCAATCAAGACTTCCCCTCTTATTCCTAAGATCTCCTCCTTCTCTCTCAACTAAGTGGAAATCATATTTCCCTCTTCATCCTCTTCAAGAATTCTTCCTTCTATTATAGGTATAGAAAAAAGTCAGCTTCAAGATATTTGATTTCCCATGGTAGTTTTCTAGTAAATAAGAAGCTTGGATTAACAATTGTCTCTAGTTTTCCTTTGTCTCTTTTAGGAATTTCTTCTCCTTTTAATTTTATTATCAAAACAATGTAGATACAACAAGGTAGAAACATAGAGCTTCATGATCTATCACATATTTGCAAAAAATTTCCTTAACTAGTGATACTTTCACTTACAATCAAAAGTTCAATCCAATGGACTCCAAGTCATGATTCATAGGTCTACAAAATATTTGATCTTTAATTTGTAACCAACAAAATTTAGAAGTAAGCATGACCAAAATTCTTATTAGCCACTAAAAATTCAATAATTATTCAATTCAATGTTGAATTTTGTTTCTTTCAGTAAATCCTTTCACCTACAATAAAAAATTCAATCCATTAGACTCAGAGTCATGATTCATAGATAGTATAAAATCTTCAAAATTTAATCTATAACCAAAAAAGTAGAAGTAATCATGACCAAGATCCCACTAAACATTCAACAACTATACAATAAAATGCCAAATTTGGTTTCTTTTCACGACTTCACCAAATTTGGCGACCTTTTGATCTTGACTACTACTCCATGATGCAAGATGGATATAGTTGCCTTGAAGTGTGCATATTATAGAATCCTTGGTGTTATTTTGATGTGATAGTAATCTTGTTGTTAAAATTGTTGTCTCCTTGCACTAGGATTATTCTCACCCAATATCTTTGAATGATGATTTCAATCTTTTGCAAAAATATATC
Source organism: Sequoia sempervirens (assembly GCA_007258455.2). Classification (NCBI taxonomy): domain Eukaryota; kingdom Viridiplantae; phylum Streptophyta; class Pinopsida; order Cupressales; family Cupressaceae; genus Sequoia; species Sequoia sempervirens. The sequence continues at coordinate 56,344,285 of VDFB02270651.1, read as the reverse complement.
ATGGCATTGCTTTGTTTCCATATAAATTTCCTTTGGTCGACAATGGTATTTGATTACCAAAATCCATCTCAATATTTCTAAATTAGTTAGTTATTCAAGGATATTATTAGGATGAATATGCTAAGTTAAAATGATTATTTTATACCTCAAGGCTATCCTCTTGTAGAAATTCTTGTAGCAATCTCCATAAAATCTGTGATGGTCCATACTCCATAACTACCATGGTTGCCAACCTAGTACTTTAGACAATCCAAATTACCTATACTTATTCGATGACTATTAGGAAAATCATCATTATATGTTGTGACCAATTGGAGTACCCACTTGCCTCTTGTTTTGGTTGAAAATTTCTCTTCAAGCCTTAATATGTATTTTGCACAAGTGATATGACAATGCTTGTTGCCCTAGGAGAATGGTTTCCTTACAATTGTCTTCAAATCTGATGACAATATTTTGGGCTTTTGACTATCATTCCAAGGTGTGTAATATTTATATAAATCCTATATCAACTTACAACAGTGATCCCAAAGTGACGTGACGTCTCTGATGATGATAGGGTTAGGCTAATCTATTAAAAATGTTGCTAATATAACAACATGGTATATAACAATAATTTTCCTCAATCTTCATGACTAATTCTCCTTGACTATTTTATTTACCCTTAAACTTTCTTCTTTTTCAAACAATTTATTGTCATGCAATGGTACTTAGGTTTGATAGTCTTTGTTTTGCACATATATGTTGCTCATGCCATAAGTTCAAATAATAGTGTAATTATATGCATGATTGGCCTTAAATCACATGTTACTATCTTCTCTTTTGTCCATATTATTGACACATGGTTGACTAGTGGTATTATGATCTTTCCCATACTTAATTTGTCTCTTTACTTAGTAAAGTTCTCAATCCAAAGTCCTCGATAGGTACTAAATAAGTTTATAGTATGAGAATTTATAAGATAGTCTTCTCAATGTTTCGTGTTAGGGTTTGGCTCTACCAAGTCGGCTCCGTATAATGTGGAAGCCCTATTGATGAATAAAAGTCTTATTATGAGATGATTGTACTTGTAGGGTAGATTCTTGTGACTATTCTTGATGACATGTGTTCTTTGGATGACGAAACAATCCTATACCTACCGAAAACATTGTTCATATGATGGAGGAAATAATGACATCAAAATAGTATGATCCTTAGGTGACAACCTTTAATTTATGACGTGATCATCTCATAAGATGTGATACTATGCCTAATTGTATTGACTATCCCTAGATTTAAATGAACACCCTAGAGGTGAGCCTTCTCAGGTGACAACATTTAAGTGGGCTTTCCTTTCTAGGACCTTCCTATGACAATGAAATAAATATATAACTATTCATATATCCCTACAATCCCTTATGATAGTATTAGTACAATGAGACTATCCATCTAAGTGTTTTATATGACTTCCAACCACCTTCATCAATGCTTTTTATTACATATTATAATCAAATCTAAATGAATATGATTGTGGTAGTCATGATAGGGTTTGTACAATTTTATAATTATCTTCATAGAAATACATAAGTCTATGAAGTTTTCGCTTCCCATCAAATACATTTGAGATTAAGGGAATTCTTGTGCATGATAAGTGATGTGTTAGTTCCAAGCTAGATTAAGTTTCTTTGAGGGAATCCTTCATCAAAAATTGATGAGATACCTAGAGGAAATCAAGTTTTGGGTCATTTATTATGTTGTTGCATCCTTCCTTGGATGGGTATGAGACATATTTTACTAAGCATAAGCTTTTGTGACCATAAGGAGGTGAAAAAATGACAAAATCATATGCATAGACAACCATCAAAACATACAAATGCCAAAATCATGCATGAAATAGAGACTTAAGTATCAAAAATCCATAATCATTACAACCCTACAAACAAAAATAAAGGAATATATTAGAATCATGTGATTTTATGCACATAAACAATAATAAACTTCTTGGATTTTACCTTAATAAAACCCTAGCTTGCATACTCATGAAAACTTCAAGAGGGTCAACCCATTTTACACTCTCCCTCAACTTATTCACCTAGATCTACAAATTCCTAACCATTAATGATAGTAGCTAATCATGAATACAACTTGGCCATATCTCTTAGGCCCAAAACCAAAAGAATCTCCATTATAAATGAGTAACAAATAAGTAAAATGCATCTTTACTCTCTCCCTAAATGTCCTCATAATGCAGAAAAAAAAAGTATTACCTTCAAAAGTTGAGCCTATCTCATTGGAAACATTAGAACATCTAAGTTGTAAGGAGTTATACAGTTGAGAAATAGCCTCAATTGACTTCCCAAATTAAAATTTATGTCCTTCAAAAATTGGTCCTCCCACATTGGAAATGTAAGAACATCTATGAGTTTTAAGAGGGAGTTACACCTATTGAAAAAAGTATGAAACATTATAAGGCATCCTTGAATGCAAATAGTGGCACCAAAATGTATCACCCAAGTTGGTGGGTGGATTATGATGAGCTTATGGTAGGTGGAAGGAATATGTTATTTTAGCTTGTGGATTCATCTTGGGATTTGAGAATTGTATTTATTCTAGGGATTTGGGTGCCACATTTTGGGTAGTTTTATCTTATGGTTTCCTAATTACTATTTAATGGCTTCATGTATTGCTTCTCTTATTTATTGGGTGTTTTAGATGGAGATTTTGATATTGATTTTTGTAATTGTTATGCTACCAAAATTACTCCAAATATCTTCTTGGTGATACTCATGCAAAGGCTTAGACTCCATGAGTGTATTGTAACCTTTGATTACTAAATAATACATTAAGTTGCTTTCAAGTGTTGTGTTTTTTCTATCAAAAGGGTTTCCCCGTGTAAATCACTATTTTATGGTATTATTTTTAGTGTTTATTTTTCCTTGTAACTATAAAGATTTAACGTATTTGCATACACCTCCTCTCATAGATTAGTGTAGGAAGTGGATTCCACACTTTTGCTTCCTTTCATTAGCCACAAGTGAATAAGTGGTGAAATGAAAGTGAAGAACAATTAAGTCAAGTTAACTCAACTTGGAGATTAAGTGAGCTCAACTTGATTTAAAGTGCTCATTATTGCTAAATCTACCTAAGTAAATAAAACTAATTAACTAAAAAAAATTAATATATAAGGTGCAAATAAATGAGTACACCAAAACCTTGCTTTTTAATTTTCTCTTAAAATAAAATCATATATTTATTTTACATGTGTTAATTGGGTTCTTTATATTTGAAAAAAAAAATACCAAACCTTAGTTGTGTGTTTCTTTATTTAAGTATATATTAATATAGATCAAATTAAAATTTGCATATTATAAAGTAAAGAGACCTAACCTAAAAATAATTAACATACACAAGATTTGGACTAACAATGCAATAAAGGGAACACAATAGGAAATTAGAGTTGAAAATTAAACTTTGAAAAGGTTAAAACAAGAACTTGCACACCTGGGAGAAAAACTATGTGAAATTAAATTGTTTATAATAATGTTGTAAGGACCTCTTAAATTATTCTCAAATTTTTCATAAATAATTTTTTTCTTCTTCTAAAAAGAAAAATTTACCTTTGAAATAAACATCCACTTGTATAGGATGGAAATTATCCAAATAGGATAGGCTAAGGAACAACCACTTGATTAAATAATAAATTTTATAATTAATTAAAAGAAAGGTTATTTGCTTGTAACTTATTTAATACTTGATAGTCATGATTGAATACTCAAAAATTGTAAACATCCAATATAGACTCTTATATCCATAGACTCACTTGTCCTTATGGAACAATCAACAAAACATGATCAATATAGACTATGCCTCCATCCAATACGGGATGGGTACTAAAATGACCATACAAGCTAATAAAAATAAGAATAAAAATAAATATGCTTTGAATAGATACTTTGACTCATAAAGACCAATCACAGTATGGCCAATATATTGCATTGAGGTTTTATAAGTTCTAAAAGATCGTGTACCCTTCCTCAAGTTCTAGGAAACCATCCAAGTACAAGATCAGTAAGGTTTTCTAAAAATTCCAAAGGATCTTCTACCCTTCCTCAAGTGTTATGCAGCGATCCAAATACAAGTCCAATCCACTCTAGGGATTCTTCTAAGTATCAATGACTATCATATTTTATTCTTATACCAATTAGATTCATAGTTTTAACTTTAGGAAATAAGTTAAAAAACTTCACAGACTTCTATATCTTATTATTGGAAACATTTTTCATTTCCCAAATTGCCTACATACCTTGTATCCATGGGATCAAGATACTAGAGGACTAGGTGTGTGAAATATGTAGTTTTGTTTGAAATTATGTATATGTAATTGTATGAGTGGGGTTTGTGCAAGAAGTTGAGTCCATTTTTGGCCAAAAAGTGAAATTATTTTTCTTGATTTTTAGAATTTTTCACATTTGACCTAAAATTTTGAAGCATTTAAATATTGAATCTTTAAAAAGTCAGTAATATGAAATGTAGTACTTGGAGTTTAGTTTCCAAATATGTAATTTCTTTTAATACTCAGAAAAACCATTGTTTAAAAGCCACTTTTTTCAGGGCCATACCATGCATGTGTAAGTCAACCATATTTTGACCTTAATAAAAATATTTTTCTAAATCCTTTTGGGAAAAGATCTGTAAGACACTGAAGATTGTTCAGGATTTTTTTTATAATTTTTTTTTAGAAACTTTTTTTATTAATTTTTTATTGGTCATAGTTTCTATTTTGAAAACCCCTTGTGTACGTCAAGCATATTCGTTAATCCAATTGTAAAAAAAATACATATTTGAAATATACACATTCTCATCTATAATGGGTTTAAATTTCGTTAAATTTTTTTGCAAAAAACATCTTCAGACATATGTCCAAAGTCACTCTTTTCTAGTGACACTGACATGGCCTTTAAGTTGCAATTCAAAGCAAGTCCAAAGCTAAGGGTTGGCTCTTGAAGCCTTTTTTTCAACCTGAAACCCATAGCAAAAATTGGGCTAGAAATTCAAATTTTAACCCTTCAGGAAACGAGATCTAATAGGCTATCATTAAGTCCTATCGCCTTAGTTGAAAAATGCATCAAATGTATCGATCGGGTAGTGTTCAGAGGCTATGTGCAATAGGAAACATCTCAACTAACTCTCTCAGGATTTTTAAATGTTTGGAACACTTGTAAATGGAACTTAACTAAAGGTCATTAAACTAGAACGTGTGGAAATTGTATGAACTAGAAAGCAGGAAATTATTAAGTGAGAAAGCATAAAACAACTAAACTAGAAAGCATAGGAATGATTATACTAGAAAGTATAAATGATTAAGCTAGAAAGCATGTAAAGTATTTGAAAAGGAAATGCTTGTAATGAAACTATAGCAGCTATTAACTAACATCTAACTCTCAAAGGATAACAGACTTAACAACCTACAACTATGACCAAAGTGGATGCTCTAGAACTTCAGATAACAGAACTAAAGACTATAATTAATCCATCGAAGTTAATTCCATTGCACAATACTAATAACTCAAAATGAGGGGTAAAGATTCTATAATTCATATAAAAAATATAACTCAAAAAACATAGTTCAATCTAACATAGTATGACAACATAACGATATCTAGTATCATTATTTCTAGCAGCTACATATTTATATAAAAACTGGTAACAAAATCCTATAATTCAGATGGTGAAGATTGCCATTGAAAAATTCTTCAACAAATTTCAACTAACAGACTTAGGTCCATAATACAAAGCATTAAAAAGACTCGGAGTGAGTCACAAAGTCTTTGAATAGAAATAATAGAAAACATTTAAAAGAATCGGTCCACCATGCACTTCCTCAAATTCTAGGGCCTAGACTTCTGGTGCTTGTCTTCAACTACTTTGAAGTCCGCTTTAAATCCACTTGGCTAAGCATGATGACCAACCGTGCATATTAACCTATTCAATACTAAAACCTATACCATTATGTTAACGTTGGTCAACTTATTTCAATAAATTTCAAGAAATAAAGATTATACATTTTTTTCACAAAAAGTAAGCAATTACTAATCCTAAAGATAATCAATTGGTAGGGTGAAAATGACTTGGGAGAAACAAAGGTAATTGGCTTAGTATTTTTATGAGGTTATTTTTACCTCATCACTTCTCCCCCTCCTAAGCTTGAGTAGGTCCTCCTACTCTTTGTTGTGCTCTCGTTCAATTTCCCCTAGTTTTGTTTAACCCTTCATATTTAGCACTGAGGTCATAAAAATCATTTGCTTTTGTATCTAGATCCTCAAGATTCCTCAGGAAACCTTCGTCGAGTTCAACCCTTGCTTTGCATTCCTGAAATCTCTCAGAGTTTTGATCTGAAGTAGTATGTACTGCAAGGGGTGGTGCAAGAAGTAACAGAGATTTGTATCTCATTCCAATCCTGTCAGTTCTAAGTTGCTTAAGAATCTTTGCCAAGGCTTCTGCTCTTTTGTAGGACCACTGAATGTTTGTAAGTGAAATCACCTCTCTTCTTTTCAGGTGCATGGGAAGGGGAGTGTACATCTCTTCACAAGCATGCCAAGCTCTTCCTACCAATTTTGGGCCCTAGTCTCTAAAATGATCAAAACACAACTGAAGGTTATTATCATATTTATTCTTCACGGTTTCTTTAATCTCAATACTTTTGAACTATGCTTTAAAAGTAGAAGGCTTCCTGTGAGGGTACCACATTTGGAGATCAACAATCTTCTTTTCCTGTGCATATTTCCTTGTCCGCTCCTGCCATTGAATTTGGTTTCACATGGTAGATCAAAATTCTCTCAATTGAACTTCACCAACAAAGAATTAATATCGAAATTTGTATATTTCTCCAAAAATAGATTGTGAACAAAGAATTCACAAAACAAATCTTGTTTATCAGGAGTTGACTCTGTAAATGTTTTTATGAATTCTTTGTTATCAGGATCGTGTGGTTGATTATTGTAAATCCTTAATAGCTTCCATCTCAAGAGTTGCTCATTCAAAAACATGGAGTATAGTCTATATGGCCTTATGCAAGCTAATAGTAACTCACCAATTTGTCAGGCATCTTGTTTATCTCGATAAACCCTGTCAAAAGATTATTTTAACAAAACTAGCTCCTTTTTCAACCAAGCATTTTATATGCCTACTTGCTTTAGAAAGCAACATCTCTCCATCCATGTCCTTAGCAATGGAGGTATAAGAACTTGGAACCATTCCCTTACAGTTGGTTCAATCTGCACCTCTTTGGACTCCATTGCAGGATTGACATTAACTTCTTGCAAATCCTGTTCCAATTCAACAATTTTGCTTATGGAAGCTTGGAGCTCAAATTTTTGTTTATTCTTTTCATCTTCAAAAGTAGTAGACATTTACATAAAATTATTTGTTAAAATTTTTATTTTTCTATCGTTTTCAGACAAATTGTTCACATACTTTTTTCTTTGTTCATTCCATTGTTGTATCTAAAATTGCAATTGTTCAATAGTTTGTCTTTCTGTTCATTTGCATTTTAAAATTCACAATTTCTTGATTTCTTTTCTCTAAAATTATAGTGTACAATTCTATCTCTTCCTTTTGTTGGTTGATTTGTCCCTCATTTCCTTGTAACTGATATTTCAACTAAGCAATTTCTGCTCTCAACTTCTCTAGTTCCATTTCCCTTCAATCAGATTCCTCAACCCCTGTATCAACAGAATAAGGAAAATTGGGAATCTCCACATCATCCCTAATTATATTTTCCTCAGTACTAATTACATTTTCCTCATCAAGAACATTAAGTGAACCTTGCTCAGTAACTCTATCAATTAAGGGAAGATAACCATCCCATAGGATCATCCTCAACATCCACACAATGTGGTGATTGCTCCCTCTCTTCTTCTTTCCTTGACTGAGATGGTATATCCTCCTTTTCAACCTCAAGGGATTGATCAGTCTGCTTCTCACTTCCTTTTGAGGTCTCCTCAGGAGGCTGATTTTCAATTTCTAGTGAGTGTGCTTCAGTTTTACTTCTCTTTTTAGAAGAACTCAATGTGTCACAACCTACAATCTCACTAGTTTCAGCAGATAGCCTTTTACTTCTCCTTAAAGGAGGAGTTGTCTGCAATGTCACTTTGGTTTTTTCTTCCTCTTGTGAGGAGGCTCTGCTTCATCTCCTAAATTTATGATTTCAACATTCTCTGCTTGACCTGGGGTTTCTAAAGTATAAGGTAAATTTTCTAGCACTTTGTTGTGAAGAGCTATTGTGGCATGTTGATGTTCAAAAGTTTCTAGAGGCTCGGGGGAATGCTCTTCCAAATGCCAAGTCACCCGCCCAGATGATTCTCTCTCTTCAAGGTGTCTTTCCGGCACTGGATTTTCAAATATTTACAAAAAAATTCCCATTTCTTTTTTGGTCTCTTCCTGAAATGATATTTACATATCAATTTAATGAGGCCATGGTGTTTGAGTGGCCCTGTACCAATTTTGTATTTTTCTATCATACTAGTGACAAAGTCACAAAGGAATGTAGGCAATTTGACACTAAGGGCATGGTTTTGGCACCATGGTGCAAATGGGTAAGCAAGTGAAAGGGTGGACCTACTACCACTGCTACTTGTCCTTCACAAGTAAAATATTTGATAATCTAGGCTATGACTATCCGCTAGGGCTCTTAAATAGATATTCTCTAGAAACCTTTATTTTGTCCTTTAGTACTTACAGCTATCAAAGGTTGAGTTTCTCCTTCTATATGAAATAATTCTACCATTCTCTGATAAGTGATATTGGTAGTTTCTGATAAATTAATACCTCTATTTTCAAGACCAAAAAGATGGGAAATAATCTTAGAACTCACCCGGAATTGTTTGTCATGCACCAATGACTAACCATCTATAAAGTTCTCCGCAAATTCCTTCACTAATTGCTCGTTATTCCCCTCAAATTTCTTTATAACTTCTAACCACCAACTCTTTCGAACAAGCCTGCAATACTACTTAATGCTAGTAATTTGTCTGCTAAAATAGGCTCAGATTTCTTTTTAGCTCCTCCCATTCTATACTCTTATTTGCTAAATTCTGTTGAAATGTTGTGGTGCTCAAAGAAACTTGTTTAAACAAACTAAACTACAAAATATAACTTTGATACAATTGATGGAATGGTGTGAATCAGGATCAGATCAGTGTCAGTGAGCAATAAATAAAATTTGGACTTAGAATTTTTGAAGCATCATTGTAAGATGAAGCAGACCACGGGAATAAAACAAGGAATAGCACCAGTCAAACGTACAAGTTTCGGAGCATCGCAGCAACTGAGCCAACAAGTTTCAAAGCATCATAGCAACTGAGTCAACAAGTTCCAGAGCATCGCAAAAAGATGTGTTGGAATTTTTGTTTGATTTAAAATGAAGTCCTGCAAAATAGAAATGAAATTTAGCCAAGTCTAAAGGATGAAAGATTGAAAAGAAATGTTTTTAAGTAATTATAGACACATACACATGCCTCTTTTTATTTATTTATTTTTAGACAGGTGTTTAGTATTAATCAAAGCAATCCATTGGCTTTGTTGTAGCAGAATCAATGCACTACACTTCTCCTTGCATTTCTACCATCTATGTAAATTCCTCCCTATTAACTGGCTTATGGTAGATGCGTAACTGATGTCCATTGACCAATAAATTTCTAGTGTCACCATCAATTGGCTTGAGCTGCACTGATCCATTTGAAAATACCTCAAAAAATTTGTATGGACCCAGCTAATGAGTCCTCAGTTTCCCCTGATGATCTTTGTATCGGGAATCGAATAATAGTGCCCAATCTCCATTATGGAACTCTCTTTCCTTGATATGTTTATCATGTCAAACCTTTCGTTGCTTTTGCACTAACTTAGTTTGGTGGACATCATCCAGATTGAGTTCATCCAAGTCACTAAGTTGAAAGACTCTTTCAACTTGGGCTCGCTTGAGATCTAGACCCAATTCCATTATTGTTCTCAGGGTTTGGAGTTCAAATTCAATGGGTAGAAGTGGTTTCTTCCCAAAGACTAACTCATATGGACTAAATTCAGTGGTTGATTTCCAAGTTGTATTATAAGCCCAAATGGCTTCAGGTAGTTTCCTAACATAGTCTTTCCTTCTGGATGAAACTATTTTTGTTAAAAAAAATTCTAGCTCCCTGTCACTGACTTCTACCTGACCATTTGCTTGCAAATGATAGGATGAAAAATTCTTATGGCTTACCAAGAAATGATTAGTGAAGGCTAAGAGAACCTTAGACATAAACAGGGGTCCCTAGGGGATCCAAATTTGAGGAAAATTTTATTATACAAGAAATCGGCTACATGTTCTTCCCTAGCAACTTCTAAAGCTTGAACTTCTACCCATTTAGTCAGATAGTCGATCTAGACCAAGATGTACTCTTTTCCTTGTGAAGAACGGTCTATAGGGCCAATAAAATCTAATCCCAATTTTTCAAATGGTTCAAGGACTACCTAAGGTTGCAAAGGCATTTCATTGGATGCACTAGGTCTCCCTACCCTTTGGAACTCATGACAATGGTGGACATATTTCTTGACATCTTTATGCATTGAGGGCCAGTAATATCCTACACCTAAAATCTTATGGAACATCCTCTTGGCAGAATAATGGCCTCCAGAAGGGTCATCATGGCAAGCTCTAAGGATGCTATAGGTTTCATTTTCCCTAACACAACGTCGTAAAACCATGTCAAGAACACATCAAAATAATATCCCATTAATCTATTTGAATGGAGCACTTTCTCAAATGAGGCGTTTCCTTTGTTTTGATGTGAAATCAGGTGGCAATTCTGAGGTAGCTAAGTAGTTGGCGATATCAGCAAACCAAGGGGTTTTAATGGAGATGGAAAATAGATTTTCATCTGGGAATTCATCTTGCACAGGAGCACAATCACCATCATCTTGTTTGATTTGAGATAGGAAATCTGCAACTATGTTGAACTTCCCAGGTTTTTCAATAATGGTTACGTTGAATTCTTGTAGAAGAAATAACCATATAATTATCGTTCCATTTACTATCGGTTTGTTCATTAGGTATTTAATGGCTGAGTGATATGTATACACAGTGACTTTATACCCTATAATGTAATGTTGAAACTTCTTAATTGCATGCACTACAGCCAGAAATTCCTTCTTCGTGATAGTGTAATTCCATTTAGTGGGAGTCAAGTTTTTGCTTATGAAATAGATGGCATATTTTCCCCCATTCTCATCCTCCTATCCTAAAACTACTCCAATAGCATCATCAAAAGCATGAGCATAAATATGAAATGGGAGGTTCCAATTAGGTCCACGTAGGACAAGAGCAGAGATGAGTTTCTCCTTAATGACTTCAAATGAGGATTGACACTTAGGTGTCTAGATAAACTCTACATTCTTCTGAAGGAGAGAAAACATAGGGGCTGCAATCTTGCTAATGTTTTCTATGAATCTGTGATAGTATCTAACATGCCCTAAGAAGCTTTTAACGTCAGTTTGGATCTTTGGGGTCACAAGTTGTTGTATCACTTCGATTTTCTTAGGGTCGACCTTTACCCCTTCAGCTGAAATGTGGTGTCCCAACACTATTCCTTGTTCCACCATTATTAGATATTTTTCATGGCTTAGGGATAAACGATGGTCCTCACATAACTTCAATACTTTGTCTAGAATTTGAAGGGCTTCATCAAAAGTTGATCCATACATAGTGTAGTCATCCATGTGAACTTCCACATAGTCATTCACCACTTCAACAAATATTGCCAGGATAGCTCTCTGGAAGGTTGCAGGAGTGTTACATAGCCTAAAAGGAAGAACTTGATATGAAAATGTTCCCCGAGGGAATGTAAAAGTTGTCTTATCCTGGTCTTCTGCTGCTACCTATATCTAGTTGTATCTACTAAATCCGTCCAAAAATGAGAAATAATTTCTCCTAGCCAAATTATCCAAGACCTAGTCTACAAATGGTAGGGGAAAGTAATCTCTATGGTTTTCTTTGTTAAGTTCCCTATAGTCAACACACACTCTCAACTTCCCATTTTTCTTTGGAACCACAACCAAAGGTGAAACCCATTTGCTGTCAGAAATGGGGTAGATAAATCCCACTTGCAGGAGTTTCTCAATTTTGGTTTTAACAATGTCTTTCAAGGCAAGATTAAGTCTTCGTTGTGGTTGGCGAACAGGTCGAACGTCCTCTGTATAGATATGATGAGTACAAACACTTGGGTGTATACCCCTCATGTCTATATAGTCCCAAGGAAAAGCTTTAGATCTATTCACCAAGATATCAAATAATTTATTATCTTCCGGTTATGTCAGCCAACTATTAATATTCAAAGTTTTCCCTAGTAGTAACATGATGGTTTTGACACCTGGATGGTTGGAGGTGACAGTATGCATTGGTCTTGTCAAAGTGTTAAGAGGACAGTTATGTGGTATAGTTTTGTGGAGTCTGGCAATATCTTCAAAGAAATTATCTATTTTTGGAATGATATTAGCCAGAGGACAAGGTAATCCTATGAAGTTAGTGTTATTGAATTCAACATGGTCTACACTGATTGGTTATCCTAGAATTTCTTCTACATCCAACATCTATTCATTGCTTGAATCAATGGTAAGATTTTCCATATTGTTTTCTAGTTCATCCTTCAGCTCTTCACTATGTTGTTTGATGACTACCATAGCAAGTGAAGCTAGATTTTCATGTCCGTTGGGACCTTTTAGTTCATCAACCCATACTTTATTATATTCAGCTAGCCTGGTAGGAAGATACAAGAATGGATTTTTGCTATTAGGACCATGTGAAATAGTCATTCCTCCCTCTCTGCAGTCAATCTTGGTTGCAACAGTGGCTAACCATGGTCTTCCGAGGATTATTGGATAACTGTCTTTTGGTGTGAGGGACTGAATTATTTGAAATTCCACTGGATATTCCCAACCATCAACCTTAACAAGAATGTTTTCTATGACACTCTTGGGAATAGCTATGGATTGATTTGACATTTGTAACACTGTAGTTGTGGGACATAAATTAGTGAGTCCTAATTTTTCCATCACATCAATAGTCATTATGTTAATGGCTGCTCCTAAGTCCACAAGTGCATTAGGTATTGCTACCTCATTGATTGTTACTATTATAAGTAGGCTTCCTAAGTCATCATATTTTAGAGCTATGTTCTTTCCAGCCAAAAAGTCAGCTAGGTAACCATTTATGTGAACAATATTTATTCATTTTGGTTTCTTCCTCAAGTTTTAATACACAACTGTTTGATCAGTTGGTTTAATTCAGGAATCTCTTTAATATCTTGTAACAAAGGGGCCTCAATTTGTAGTTGTTTAATCTCTTGTATCAGTGCAGTTTCAGTAGACGAGGACATTTCCAGAGGATTTTTCAAAGTGGTTGGTTTTAGATGCTCCGAAAAAGGTGCTTGAGTTTTCTATTTAGGAGTAGTCCTTCTTTAAAGGATCAGTTGGAGACTGAACACCCTCCTCCTGAGGTGTTTTGGAAGTTCCACCTAGAGTTGGTGTAAAGGTCTTGTCTTGGGTACTAATTGGGTTTTTCTCTAAAGGTGTGGAAGATGTCTTAGCTGTCTCAGTAGAGTCTTTAATAGGCTCATCCAGGATCTCAACTATGGTTGGTTGCGGGAGGGTTTTACCCAACCTTAACTGTAGGTTCCCACAATGAATAGCATTCAATCCAGTCACATTTTCCTATTTTGTAGAATACACTAGGGTATTTTGATGGTTGCTCTTTGGGTCAGGGATAGGTTGTGCTAGAAGTTGGGGTTGGTTAACCTATTCATTTTGTTGAGGATTCTGAGGGCCTGATAAAAGATTTTGTTGTTGATTAGGCATCCTTCTTGGGCCATTGTAATACTGATTTTGAGATTGGTTCCACTGAGGAGCAAGATTTTGAGGATACCATTGTTGTTGAGTCTAGTTTTTCCATTAAGTATTTCCCCAAGACTGATTTTCCCATTTAGGTTGTCCCCAAGGGTAAGCTCCCCAATTTGGTGGTGTTGGTGGAGGAGCTTGAGGCCAAGGTGTTTCCCATTGATTGTTATTCTAATTTTTTTGGGGCCTCTAGGAGGGATTTGAGTTTTGGCCATAAGCAAAATTTCCTCCAAGTCTTTGATTCACAAGATTAATCTCTTCTTCAACTTGAGCTGCCCTTTTCTTGGAATTCTTGATTGCACTAAGGAGCTCACATTGATCAATAGCATGATTCTTCTCACAAACTTGGAAAACATCAACCTTATCCAAGGGGCATTCTCTCAACAGATGTTTGTTTCGACACCTAGGACAATAGATGGATAAAGTCTCAAGATTACGTGTTTTGGCTTGTATTCCATCTAGTGTGGTGTTTAGTTGAACGAGAATGTCAGTCTTGAGGTTGGCTATCTCCTCACATAGTTTTCCTATTTCATTGGACCCTTTAAAAAGAGTAGACTTATGGATACCTCCTCTAGTACAAGAGAAATTCTGACATAATTCAATGATATCATCAAGTCCAAGTTGGGAGACATCTCCTTTTCCCATTAAATCAAGGTTTCTCCTAGCATCATCAACAAGTCCCTTAAGAAATATGGTTTTGAGAATTTCCAAACTGATGGCCTCTCCTCCACATCGTTTAGATGAGAAGATAAACCTATCTAGGTAATCTTCTAGTCTTTCATCCTCGTTCTGCCTAAGTTTGAACAAGTCCTCTTTCTTATCACTGACTCTACAGTAGCTCTAGTATTTGTCCAAGAAGGTAGACTCCATTTCATCCCAAGAGGTTATCGATCTTGAAGCTAATCCCATAAACCAACGCATTGCAACATCCTTCAAGGTGGAGGGAAAAAGCTTCAGTTTTTGGTTATCATTCTTGTAGTCATAAGTATGACACAAAAATTTAAACTCAAATAGGAATTGGTCAGGATCTTCAGAGGATAAACCTCTGAAATGTGGCAAAAAGGTTGGTGAAATTTTTTTCATAGATGTTTCATCATCTGCATTGATACGAATAGGATAAGTGAATTTTTGCGCTCCCCCTGTTGGGTTAGCGTCATTCCTTCAGTCACCCATAATATTGAAAGGGATGTGTTCATCTTCAATAGTTGGTTCTTTGTCAAAGGTTTGTTCTAATTGTTGAGGCTCTGGAGTATGCAAAGGGACACTTTCCTCTACAAAGGTTTGTTCTGATGGGTGAATTTTTTAGGTATACTGGAAGGTCTCAAGTTGATCCTACCTAAACAATTCGTCAGTTGAGACTTCCTTGTTCCTACTTGTGGTTGGGGTTTTTGGTACGTATCTTTTGCAGGGGCCTCATTTCCTAACCATGCAGAAAAAGAAGCCTGACAACTATTTTTGTTCCTAAAAGAGGTATTCAAGCAATCTCCTACTAACACTAGAAAAGGAAGGGTCCCTGACAACGGCGCTAAAAAGTGATAGGATGTCATTAAGTCCTATCACCTTAGTTGAAAAATACATCAAATGTATCGACCGGGTAGTGTTCAAAGACTATATGCAATAGGAAACATCTCGACTCTCTCTGGATTTTTAAATTTTTGGAACAGTTGTAAATGAAACTTAACTAAAGGCCATTAAACTAGAAAGCGTGGAAATTGTCTGAACTAGAAAGCAAGAAATTATTAAGCAAGAAAGCATAAAACAACTAAACTAGAAAGTGTAGGAATGATTATACTAGAAAACATAAATGATTAAGCTAGAAAGCATGTAGAGTACTTGAAAAGGAAATGCTTGTAATGAAACTATAACAACTATTAACTAACATCTAACTATCAACGGATAACAAACTTAACAACCTACAACTATGACCAGAGTGGATGCTCTAGAACTTCAGATAATAGAACTAAAGACTATAAACTCAAACTACAACCTACAGGAATCTTAACAGAGCTCAACACACATAAATGAAATTCACTCACACTTATCATGTACAACAACATAATAAGAACAACAGAATTGAAAATGAAATACTTATCTTTCTATTCTATAGTCCCTCGAGTGGCTAGCTCACGGGTGCTACTACACTTAACCCAAATCACATAAACTTTGTATCTTTGAAATTAATCCATCAAAGTTAATTCCATTGCACAATACTAATAACTCATAATGAGACGGGTAAAGCATATTTTATTCATATCAAAATTATAACTCAGAAAACATAGTATGAAAGCATAACAATATCTAGTATCGTTATTTCCAATGGCTACATATTTATACAAAAACTGGTAACAAAATCCTATAATACAAATGGTGAAGATTATCACTGAAAAAGCCTTCAACATATTTCAACTAACTAACGGACTTAGGTCCATAATACAAAGCATTAAAAAGACTCAAAGTGAGCCATAAAGTCTTTGAACAAAAATAACATAAAACATTTAAAAGAATCGATCCACCATGCACTTCCTCAAATTCTGGCACCTAGATTTTTGACATTTGTCTTCAACTACTTTGAAGCCCGCTTTAAATCCACTTGGCTGAGCATGATGACCAACCGTGCATATTAACATATTCAATACTAAAAGCTATACTATTATGTTAGCGTTGGTAAGCTTATTTCAATCAATTTCAAGAAATAAAGATTATACATTTTTTTCACAAAAAGTAATCAATTACTAATCCTAAAGATAAACAATTGGCAGGGTGAAAATGACTTGGGAGAAACAAGGAAGGGTAATTGGCTTAGTATTTTTATGAGGTTATTTTTACCTCATCGGGATCCCATTTCTAGAACGAGATCCGATTTCTAGAATACAAGATCCCGCTTTTGGCTTGGGGTCCTGAAGCGAAACGGGATCCCATTTCATAAAAAGCAAGATCTTGTTTCACTTTGCTTGATTAAACATTTTTGCCTAAGTCCAAAATTTCCACAAGAAGTGGACCCAACTTTGTGCATTTACCTAGAGGGTACACAACCCTTTCAAGGGTCATGTTTTCCCAAACATTTTTTTGTCGACTACCACCCACTCACATGCAATAAAGATGAAAACCTAACTAAGCATCTACTTGAAGACACCTAAAGGGGTGTTTGACATAGAGTTTAAATTGAGAAGATTTTCTTGTTTACCTAGAACACATCTTCAGTTTCTTATTTAAAAAAATTGTGTTTTTTATGTATTGGGTGTAATATCTAATACCTGCAGAGTTTAACTCAATATATCTAAAACCAACCAAATCCATAATCATTTTCTATAATTGTCTAACTAGAATAAAAATTAGATTGTGTATATAATCAATAAATTGACCATGATAATTATATTGTGACCATGATAAATAACAAACTTACAATTGCTTGAGTGTGATCTACAAAATCCATACTCACTAATAATCCACATTATTTTTGGATCAATAACTCTTTCATAACCTATTCTCTAAACTTATAGTTCATATTCAATAATACAATTTACGTTAATCTTTTAACAACTAGCTATTGTAACTTAACATTTTAATATATAGAATATTTAAATCAATACCTTATCAAGTATTTAACGGGTAGATTATACACCATTTTTTTATCACCAAGTTTAGGCAAGGTGATAATACCTTCTCAAAGTAGATTTAAATCAATTCAAGTCTAAACCAAAGGATTAGTTCCCATTTTTTTATCATCAAGATCTTGCATGGAAGTTGAGATTGTACAATAGTTACATAATCCTATTTAAAATTTTATCCAATAAGCGCATCTATGAACACCAAACATAAAATCAAATGTTCTTCTCAAGGGTTTTAAGCAAAATTAATAGTAGTAAATTTTAATATCAATAGATACTATCCAAACTAAAGATTTATAATCCAAATATATAATTATTAACAATAACTATTTGATATCATTGAATAATAATTTGCAACTTAGGCAAGTTATTGATAACCACTATACCTTGCAATTATCAAAATTTAGATTACTACCATTTATACTCAAAAAGTTAATATCAACTATTCACTAGTCTATACCTTGCAAATACTCATCTACCTATTGATTGTTATGTCACATAGCAAGTAATGCTACAAGATAACCAAACAATACTATCAAATGATAGCCTAAATTGTAGAAAAGATAATACCATATCTAAAACAATAACTAAGATTATTCCAAGTGATAGCATATGAATATAAAAGATCGTTAAAACTACTTGATAATATGATAAAATGATCAGGGTGATCCCACAATAGTGGGTTACACTTTTTGGCCAAACTTGACATTGAACTAAACTTTTTTAACTAAATCTTCACTTTCAGACACCTATAGTTTCTAAACCATGCGGAATTTGAAGATGATGCAAACTAGTGATTTGTGACATTTTGTCTATAGATTCTAAATATAAAATTTAAAAAAAAATTGGAATCAAAATGCATTTCTTTTTCCATCTCCTTCAAAAACTAGTTTTTAACAGTAAACACCAATTTTGAAGAGTGATGTTCACTATATAACACAATTTTTTTCTATGAAGGATAAAATTCTAATTTTTCCGAATTTAGATTTGTAACTACGATATCTAGCACCTTCATTTGGTTTCATAGTATTTTATTGAATATTTTTTCTTAATTAATTTTTGAAGTCAAACCAATTACAATTTAGACATAAGTGGATCGTATAACACAACATTTTTTGTATGTATCAAAATTCAAATTTTTTTTGTTCGATCAAGGACATCAATACCAAGAACTTAGATATTTTTCATATTTTTTTTTATAATCTACTATTTTTTAACATGTGCAAAACAAAGAGCTTGATTTTTGGTGAAAAGCCTATGTTTAATTAAACTAGAAAAAATACATAATAAAACCAAAATATATTAAAATTATACTTGATGGAGAGATCGTTTCAAAGACTATAATACTCCAACTGGGTTTGCCAAGTTGATTCCATTTTCATCCTTAACCTGACCTTTGAAACCCAAAATTTTGCATAAAATTGTAGATGGAGGGGGTCAAGGGAAAAAAAGGGGGGTTTGCTAGAACCCCCTAAAAATACCATTAAAAAAAAACCCATTAAAGTGGGGTTTGCTAGAAACCCCCTCCTAGCGAACCCCCCCAAGTTTTTTTGAGCACCCAAGCAATTTTTGTTTGTCAATGTAATTGCAACCCACTATTATCTATAGTATTATCACGGTCTGAAATTGGCTCATTCTAAATGGTTCAACAAAGTCAGGCTGGATGGATTTATTGAACATTATCAATTTCCTTAAGGAAAACCAAACTCTTGGTTGGTCAATTGAAAGTTTAATTAGAGACTCCATATCTATTATTAATTATTTTGACTCTTGTTTTATTTCTCATATTTTTCATGAAGGAAATATGCTAGCTGATTGTTTTGCCAATTTTGGGGTGAATTATTTGCCTAAAGAATGGGGTTTTAATGACCCCCCCTTTGAAGCCATTAACTTCGTGAATCATGAAATACAAAGGTTGCAAGGGGGGATTTGATTCGTTGATGTTTATTTGGGGGAGAAAGTATATTATGATTAATGTTAAAGGTCTCCCCTTGGATGTCCTCAATATGATTGTTAAGGACATTGGCATATTGGAATCGGCTTGGCATTTAAAGAATATGATGACTAGTCTTTCCAAAATCAGTTCCACATGAACTCTGGGTGGCAATTTGGGCTCTACTCCTTGACTTTTGAGATTGTTTGTGTTCATTCTCTTCTAGATTGTTCTTTTCTCATTGTCTTTGTGTTGTATTTTTGCGACTATGAGGGGTGATAGGTGCAGGGTAGAACCTGTTTCCTACGAAGATATAAAGAAAAATGCAAGGGTTTGGGAAATCCTTGAAAAGGGAAGGGTCACCCCTTATTTGGAAAAATTGCATGGGTTTGATTCCCAAGTTTCCAATGTCTTTATTGTTGGTTGGAAGGATAAGGTGTTGATGGTGTATGGTTTGGAGTTTCAGATTACAGAGGACTTCATTGGCATGATTACTAGTTTACCCACTTCTGGTAGGAAGGTTTTAGAGATAGGAAGGCCTCTAATTTTGCAATGGAGCTTTTTTAAAGAACAAAGAATGTGAGAATTTAGTCATGTTGGCATGTGGTGGGTATGAAAAAACCACTATTAAGCCTATGTGGGTCAATACAGTCAAGGTGCTTATGAGGTATTTCTCTCTCAATGGTAGATTCTCAACATTTTTGGGTATCACTTTGTTTTGTTAAATCACTTTAGACACAAGCGTGTTATTTCCTTCCCCTATTATCTATTATCATCTTTAGAGAATGGAATAAAGGATCACAGGAAGATCCCAACAAGCCTTGTCTTGCATGAAGGGCTCATTCTTTTAATTATGGAATATGCTAAGACTTTATTTGTTCTCGATGTCCCTAAGAAGACTAAGGGGAAGGGTGGTAGGAAACCCTCGGGGTATGAGACTAGTGAGGAGGTGGAAGATGTTGATTGGGAGGAGGTGGGTTCCGAGGGAGATTCCATGGAGATTTTTTTGGAACCTCCCCCTAATTTTTTTCCTAAGTATGCTAAGAGAAGGCTTCATCCCTCTTGGTTTGAAGGTTCCCATACCACTATGGAAGAAGAGGAGGTTTCACCTACTTCTCAGAAAAATACTTTGAAGTCAATTTAGGGATTTTGTGGGTTGGATGTTGAGGAGCCCTCACATGTTCATAAAGGGAAAAAGCTTGGTAAAAATGGTAGTGAGGGTGATAAGGAAAAAGGGAAGTAGAGTCACTCTTCCACTAAGAAGAAGAAATTATCTAGTTCCTCTAAAGGTGAGGATAATGATAAGGTGGTGTCTCTTTTCATCAAGGAATATCCCTTTGAAGTGGTGAAGGAGGCTTTTAAACCTATTAAGCTGATGGATTTATATGTGGACCGTGGTAAGGATAAAGGCAAAGAAATTATGGAGGAATATTGTGTGCAAGGCTCTCTTGATGATTTTGCTAAGGATGTGAATGTATTTAATTGTAATAAGGATGAGTTTTTTGATATCATGGGTTTGGCTAAAAAGGGTTCAGTCACTCAATTCAGACTCTTTAAATGGTTATTTATAGAGATTGACCAACTCAACATTAAATTATGTTCTTTGCTTAATATGAAGGACAAGAAGAACTCCTAAGAGGTTGTGTCTTGGTCCTATGAGGAAAACAATAAGATGTTATCTCTCCTCCAGGATGTTACTAAATATGTATTGGAAATGAAGAAGGAACATGAAAACCACATCTCTATGTTGGAAGAAAATACTACAGTAGCCTATGAAAATCTGGATCAGATTGTGAAGATCGGTAAATATTCCCTGCAAAAAAATGCCAAAGGTCTAATCCTGCTAAATGAAAAGGCCATAAAGTGGATGGGAGACATGAAGTCCCCATAGGGTAAGGATGTTGTTGCTACTGATAGTAGCTTGATGAAAGGAAAACAAAGTACTAGTGTTGTTGGTCCTGGTACCCACACGAGGAGTCAAGCCAAGAAATTGATGAAGTAAGAAACCAACCCTCATTCACATACTCACAACAATCTGAAAATTCAACTTAGAAATGGTTTGAAACAACACAAAAATCTGCAAGAAGTATTCTTCTTTGTTCATTCAATCTCCTTCAATTTAATTACAAGAAAGAATTTCTAAATATACATTGTTTTGCAGCCATATGGGCTGATGAAAAGCATTAAAAATCTGATATGAGACTGAAATATGATAGAAAAAATCAAATACAAAATGGTTTCACTCAATCTCTCTTCTTTCACTCGATTTGAGCTCCTTCAACCTGCATTCATCATTATAAATCACTACTACAAACAAACCATGAAATCATCAATCTTCTTGTTGTTGTAGCACACCTCCAAACCTACAACAAAAATGTCTTCTTGGTCTCTTTCAACCTTCTTTCAGCTAAAGCCCTCAAGCTTCCTTCACACAAACTTCACTAGCTCACTATCTCCCAAAATGTGGAGCTCACTAGCTCCCTAAAACATGGGCTTCTATGCAAATAGAAATCTACAACAACGGATTCTTCAAATCCTCTCTTCAATCCAACACCATCTCCCCATCCTACCTATAAAAACTCTCAAATTCATCTCCCCAAATGACAAGGCATCATAATGTAGAAGTTTTAGAATGTGAAAACCTCTATGGTTTTCCAAAACCACAATAAAAACATTTCCTTGGAAAACCCACTCACCATTTGGAGAAAAAAAAAATTAAAAATAATAAAATTACTCAATACTCACATGGCCTTCACATGGGCACCTAAACCATGGCCAATCAAATTTGGTAAATTCTTGCATCTTCATTGATCTTTGGTGGCCGCGACGGCTTCAAATACAGACATGCAGTAACATGCAAAGCTTGTGGCATAAACATGCAATGGCATGCAATTCAACATGCAAGAACATGCACCCCATGTGGTCCTCACCTAGAAATGGACGCCCAAAAGGAATATGTCACCATTTAAATTCCTTGGAAACATTTACCTCAGTATGTTTCCTCCAAAAATTGTATTTACATATCACCACAACGGAAAATCACATTCTTGAAAATTAAAATATTCATTTTCCACACAACTTATCCCTTATTGAAAACAACTAAATAAATTAGCAATACTTTTGGTGATGCAAGATTGCTAGTAGATACTCCTACATCAAAAACCTATGAAGATTACGAGTAAGATATTTTTGAAGTCATGATATGCACGAGAGCATTATTTCTAAGGACCTGGAAGCTGCTAAGATTCTAAAGAACTTACGATGGTTTTTTTTTTGGTTAGTTTTGCTTTTGTCTAGCTAATGTTTGGTTGGTTTTTGGTTGTTGGTTTTTTTGGTCTATATTTTTATAGTGCCTCTCTTTGTAAAGGGTTTTAGGTCCCTTCAAAACCTTCTTTAGCCGTAATAAAAAACATTATCTATAGTACATGAATTCCTTATGAAAAACACATAAACAAAATGGTAACCATGTAGTACTAAAGTCAAGCAAATTTGAAACTATAACATGTAATTCTAATCCTATAATAAAAAAACCTATCAAATTCATTGTACTATAACATGATTTGTTAAATGATAATCAAGAATTCCCTAGCTAACATCATATATTCCTTTATAAGAGTATAATATTTTATTATTCCAATATAAGAGCTATTGAATAATCCACTTTAGATGTTAATCTACAACTTAAAATCATAATTCTCAAATACTCAATTAGTACATGGAACAAAAGATAGAAGGTCCTGCTGACAACAAAAATAATCATATCCATGAATAATTAAACAATGAAAACTAAATGAAATTTATAATCCATAATTATTGATATTAGCCAATGATAGCCAAAACTGACACAAATCTTAGAATGATAACAACTTCTTACAAAAGCATAATGGAAATAAAAGTATAAAAAAATGCACAAGTTTAGAATTATAATCTCTTCCAACCCTTGGCATGTCTTTCCCTATAATTAGGTCTTAAATATGATTAATAACACTATGTACAAACATAGATAAATAATCCTAGTTTTGATATCTTTCAATTCTATCATTTACTAAAACCACTAATCATTCACTCACATTGTTGTATAATTTTTGTATTAAATATAGAGAGATCATTACAAAATATATCAGAGAATGTGCATCAGCCTTATGCTGCAAGGAAGCCCTACAAAAACAGACACAACCTACACCCCAAAATACAAGATATAGAAACCCAAACCAACCCTTGAAACAAAGGAAAATACAACCTTAGAGTACCCGTTTCAAGTACCACCCCAAAAGATATACATCAAGATCAAAAATTTGCAAATACAAAGATACATCAAGAGAGAGACCAACGTATACATCAACCCTATGTACAAAGAAGCCAAAAAGAAAAAAGGATATCATTGGCCAGATTCTAAACAGATTGAACTGAACTATCAAATTCTCCAAGAGCCACCAGTGCCTCAGCCACAGTCACCTCCTCAACTAACATACCAAGGTCTATGTTCCTTTTTTGTTCCATTAGCACTATAACCACCTCTTTGCCTTTGTTCAAATCAGGATTGGTCTTCTGATCTTCTTTTAGTTCCTTTCTAAAGGCCTGTAGAGCCCTTAAGAATACCTCTGCCCCAAGGTGGCCTTCCTGCCACATATGTCCATATCTGGCTTCCAAAATACCAATAGTGATTTCTTTGTTTTCCAAATACTTCTAGAATTTTTCCTTTGATAGCTCCATATTGATGAAAACTTGCATAGCAACATTATAAAAAATGAGTCCCTTATAGGACTCAGTAAGCAATCTCCTCCTTCCTTGGAATCGGTCTTCATTCCAAGCTTTCCAAATTTCTGACAAAATTTCAGTTGAAAGGATATGCCAGAATAAAGCACCAGTTTTACTCATTTTGTATTTTTGAATAAAGAGTATATTTGTAGGGAGTATATCCCCATATTCCCCCATACATTACGAGATATGCATAACATATTCCAAATTTCCTTAGCAAAAATGTAATCAAAGAATATATGAGATAATGATTCAGGATTTCTACATAAAGAGCAGGCATCTATATCATTTGTTTTAATTTTAAAAGAGAGCTTCCGTAAGATCAAGAGCCATCTGAAACAGGCCTTTTTGGCCTCCAACTCTTTCTACCAGTTTTTCAAGAAATTTTTGTCATTGGTCTTTGTTCAGATTCATTTGCTAGGATTTATTCATGTGTTTTGTTAAGTCCACATGTTCAGTTAACATTGTATAGATTTCTTTAACTTTAGCATTCATTATTTTGTTACCATTTTTCCAAAGAAATTATTTATATTGGAGAGGATCATTTTTAGTTTCAACTGGAAATTTGAGATGGCCGCAGGCCTCTCTCAGCACAGTGTATGTTCTCTAGTTACTTTGAGGAATGTTAAATTTTTAACTTAGATCATTTCAATCCTTCAACCTCCCATTCTTCAAAACATCACTAAAACAATGAATCCCTTTTTTAGCCCAACTTTTAATAGAACAACCTTGAATTAGAGCTAAAGGCTTCCCTTTATGCTTCAGATTCCACCATATTGATCTATTGCAAAAGGATGACCTTATTATCACCCTTGGTGAAGTGGCAGTTGGATAGGTTCTTTTTCATGATTTCCCAAGCCTTCCATATGGTTCTAAAAACATTAGATCCTGTAGGTGACATAGGCCAATCACTACTAAGAATATCACTGAAAGGAAGGAGCTTCCAGAATTTAGCATGTTTAGGAACAACATTGGCAATGTTATATATGATTAGCACTTTCCATGGTTCCTCACCATCCAAGGCACCAATCACCCGTTTGGTAGCCAAGGCAATGCCTTGAATCCTCAGATCTTTCAACCCCAGACCACCTCGCACCTTAGAAATGGTGCACCATTCCCATTTGACAGAGTGTCTTTTCTTTTTCCCCTTACCATCAGACCAAAGAAATTCCCTTATTCTTTTTTGAATAGCATTAATTTGGTAAGAGAAAAAAAACCACACTGAGGCAAAGTAGATGTTGTAGGAGGACAAAATTTTTTGACAAATCTAGAATCTCCCAGCAAAAGAGAGATATTGTTTATGCCACTTTGTTTATTTCTTCTCTATCTTATCTCTAATCCAGCACCACCTTTCTTTTAGATTAGGCTCAATAGAAAACGAGATACCAAGATATCTCACCAGCTTCTAAGGACCCCCCCCATTGAATGCCATACCTGATGACCTAATCAGGGGGCTTATCTTTCCAACCAAGGAGGCAGGATTTTGTAGGGGAAACTTTTTCCCCTAAAGCAAGACAAAAGGTTTCTAGCTTCCTCATTAGAACTGCAAAATTATCTTCATCAAGTTGCAAAAGGATAGAAGTATCATCAAAAAATTGAAGGTTGATGAGCTCAATCATGTCCGGAAATCTGATACCTCTTACCCTTGGGACCACTAAGCTATCCCTTAAGACATAATGAAGTGCATCGGAGGCAATTACAAAAAGGGCAGGCGCAAGAGAGAAACCTTGCCTTATTGATCTCCCAAGTAGGATCTCATGTGAAAGAGCTCCATTGACATCTACTTGAGCAAAAGCATCCTGGAAGAGAGTCTTAACCATAGAGCAAAAAGTCCTTGGAAATCGAAAAGCCTCTAGTACCAGAAGCACAAAATCCCATTCAATCCTATCATAGGCTTTTTTCAAATTCTAACAAAAGCATTGTTTCATCTTGCCCTAAATTCTTAGCCCAATTCATGGCCTCCCAACTTGTCACAAGATTTTCCAAGATATATCTCCCCTTAATGAATTTGGTTTGAGTTGAATTGATGATATTAGGAAGGATACTAGCCAATCTTTCAGCCGGTACTTTGGCTAGTATTTTATAAGAGACATTAAAAAGTGTAATGGGCCTCCAATTCTTAACAAGGGTTTTGTCCCTCTCTTTAGGAATCAACTTAATGATTCCTCTGTTAATATTTTTGCCAAGGGACCTTTCTCAAAAGCCTCTTTATAAACCAGATACAGATCATCACTTGCCCATTCTATGAAGGATTTGTAAAATTCTGCAGGGAGACCATCAGGTCCTGGAGACTTGTCATTCTTGAGGGAGAGAATGGCTCTCCTTATATCCTCCTTAGAGATCTCTCTATCAAGCTCAATAGCAGTCTCCTTACTAATCTGCTTAGGCATGATCCTCTTGATATAATCCCTAGCCTGAAAGCAGGACTCATTACCCCCTTCAAAGGTGAAGAGGCTCTGATAAAAGAGGAAAAATTGCTCTCTTATCTCATCTTGTTTCACTAGAATGTTGCCATTTGCATTGATCTGATCAATTTGTTCTCTGGCCTATTTCTCCTTGATATATCTGAAGAAAAATTTTGTCCTCTTATCTCCATTCTCAAGCCAATTCATTTTGGCTCTAACTGTTAGAGTAATAAGTTATTATGCTTAATTAATTACATCACATTGATTAATTAATTAAGTCACTTATTCCTCTTTATTACTTAAGCTAAACTTAGGCACATTAATAATTAATTATTAATTATTAAGTGTGCACACTAGGGTTTCATTTAGGGTTTCCCTTTTAGGGTTTCTTAATCTCCTTCATAAGGATTGATCACTTTGTAATAATTGATTCTCTTAATACATT
The DNA here is from genome assembly GCA_007258455.2 of Sequoia sempervirens. NCBI lineage: Eukaryota > Viridiplantae > Streptophyta > Pinopsida > Cupressales > Cupressaceae > Sequoia > Sequoia sempervirens. The sequence goes on along the minus strand of VDFB02270651.1, from coordinate 56,317,240 downwards.
TTTACACTGAGAGGTTTTACAGAGAACATCTTTTTCGGTTCTTCATATCTTTTGCATGTGACAGGTATCCATCTTGCATGCAGGTGATCTTGGATTCTAACATGGTATCGAGCTTCGACCTCCATGCTTGTTCGTGATCTGAAGATATGGCCTCTCTGTGAGATTCAAGTGCAAGGGTTTCCACAAGCATCTTTTCGCAAGATCTGGGGGTAGCCATTTTTTCGGGACACAATGGGCTCAAACGGACGTCGCCATCGCGTTCGCAGCGTCCCAAAACCCTAGAAACGCCTGTCAAATCGTCCAATTTGGTGCACTTGATCCAGGAGGCAAAAATTTTTGTCTGGGGAGCCGTACAGCCTCCCCAGCACGCAGATCGAGGCATTTTTTGAAAAATTTCAAAAAAAAATATTAAAAATTGAAATTTTTTATGAAATTTGTGCGGCCGGTCGGCCACCGGGTGGCCACCCATCCGCGGCCCCCTCCAGACTCCGCCGCCGCTGCCTCCGCCAGCCCCTGCGGGCTCCTTGCGCACCCGCCGAGGTCGTATGGGATCCGGGAGCTGAGCTCAGCCCCCGCTGGGCACCTTCCAAACAGCAGCGGTCCTATGGGGACCAGGGGCTCCGCCCCCACAGCGACCAAACCCTTCCAGCACCAGCCCGCGGTCATATGCAGGACCAAGGGCCGAAATTTTTTTGCAGGGGGGTTGGTTTTTTGTGCCAACGGCCAGATGGCCGTCAAATTTTTTTCCGTGACTCGCTGACGTCAGCATGACGTCATCGGCCGTACGGCCCCTCCTTGCCCCTCCTAACCCCAATTTGCCCTAAAGAAGCAGTTTTTTTCTTTTGGTCATAACTTGGGCATACGGTATCGAAATCGGGCAAACGAGATATCGTCGGAAAGCTGGTTCCGAGCACTTTCCAGTAGTGTTGTTTATTTTTCAGTATTTTACTATTTTCCTGCATTTATTGCTGTTTGAAGTCAGATGTACTTTTTATGCTTCTGAGCTCATAACTTTTTGCCACGATCTCCATTTTTCGCCTCGTTTGAAGCGTCGGAAAGGTATTGAGGAGCTCTAGGTTGTTGTCCATGCACTTTTTCTGTATCTATCCCAGGTTTATCAATTAGTCCAGATTTGGCCCGATGGGTTGTTTGGCGATTACTTGGATGTTTTGGCAGTTGGGAGAGTGCATCTTGCATCTTTGCACTTCGTTTTCAGTAATACATCATTCAATAATTGCTTGCTGCTTCATAGATTCCAGAGTTGTTCTAGTTTGGAGTTTTGAGTGTTTGTGGCATCGGGTTTTCTGTTGCTTTATCATGATTCCTTGAGTCAATCAGTGACTCTCATCCGGTTTCAGTAGTATACAGAAGAATATTTCCTTGCTTGCCTATTTCAAGTTCCAGTGTTACTCTACAGAGTTCTTCCAGTGCTTCTTTGCAGCATGTTATCTCTTTGTAAGGGGGGTTTTGTCCCACTGGGTTTTTCCTTCTCTTACTCCTTATTGCATTTGTAAATGGGTACCTGATCAGGCCTAGTTGTCGGGACCCATCTTTGCTTTCATGCATCTTATTCTAGTGTTTTAGCTTCTTCCTAAGTTCATCTTAAGGGGGGGTGTTAGAGTAATAAGTTATTATGCTTAATTAATTACATCACATTGATTAATTAATTAAGTCACTTATTCCTCTTTATTACTTAAGTTAAACTTAGGCACATTAATAATTAATTATTAATTATTAAGTGTGCACACTAGGGTTTCATTTAGGGTTTCCCTTTTAGGGTTTCTTGATCTCCTTCATAAGGATTGATCACTTTGTAATAATTGATTCTCTTAATACATTTTTACACTGAGAGGTTTTACAGAGAACATCTTTTTCGGTTCTTCATATCTTTTGCATGTGACAGGTATCCATCTTGCATGCAGGTGATCTTGGATTCTAACACTAACTTCCAGTCCCTTAACCTTGTTGGCTTGAAATCTCCTAAGATTATCTCTAGCAATAGTAAGTTTATCAATTAGGAAGTTATCATCAGGGAAATTTTGGACTTTTGATTCTGCTTGGAAAAGATTGTCCTGTAAGAGGGTCTCTTTTTTCCTCCTATCCTTGGCCTTCTTTCTCCCTATAGTCTGGAAGAGAATCTTCCAACCTTGAACATTCAGGTCCCACCGCTCAATGGGGGATAAATTTCTATGCAACCACTTATTGATAGAACTGAGAGAGATTATGGCATTTCTACAATCTTCATCTTTGAGAAGACTAGTGTTAAGACAAAATCCATTTTTGGAGCCTACAATTGATGTTGATCCATTATTAAGCAGAAACTTAGCCCTTATTGGATGATGATCAGAGAGAGAGTAGGGGGTAACCTCCACCTTGCAACCATCTTTGATTAGAGTAGCCGAGAAGAAGGCCCTATAAATATAAAACCTATCAAGTGTACATAGAACTCTTCTTCTACCTTTCTGATAATTAGACCAAGTGTACCATATATCCTTACAATCTTTCTTCTGGCCTTCAATGGGATCTTCAAGATTTAGCTTGGATTTTAACCTCAACCAATGAAATTTCTCAGATTCTTTCCAATCATGACCCACTCCCCCACATTTTTCTTCCTCTTTTTCAACAAAATTAAAGTCACCCCCTATAATCCAAGGGATGTTTTGAAGATTGAACATCCATTTCCAAAGAAAAACTTTGTCTTTGTAGTGATTAGGTGCATATACCAAACAAATACCAAAGCAATTCTCTTTCTTCTTCAAAATTGCCCAAGCAGCCCTGTTACAAGGAGAAACTCTAGAGTTTACCACATACTGAATCCAATTGTTGGCCATTAGAATAACAGCCCCACCCTTACCCTTTTCATGATTAGTAACAAGTTGGGAAGCATCCTTCCAGATTACCTTCAAACTAGTCTCCAAGGCAAAGCCAATGGACTTAACTTCTTGCAAGAGAACAAAATCTTTCTCCTTCTTTTGTGCAACTAGTCTCCTAACCATATATTTTCTATTAAGGGTCTCAAGACCCCTTACATTCCAAGAAAGACAATTAACTTCCATTCTTTTGTTCATTAATTAAGGGGCCTTTGTCACACCTAAAGTTATCAAAACATTTAGGTAGTTTATTTTTTGCCTCAATTCTTTTTGCATTGGGTGGAAGAATCGCCCCACTAAGTTTCTTTCTTTTATCTTTCAAAAGGTGATTATTATCCCTCTCCTCCTGCTGCTTTGTACCATCCATTCCTTTCTCCTTTTTGTATCTCCTAGTTTTTTTAACTAGCACCTCAATAGGAACTCCTTCCCCATCAGTGATTTCCCTAGTAGAGAGAATCCCTAAGTCATCTGTAGAATCCATACCCGACTGGGAGGAAAACCCATCCAAGCTAATCACTCCATCAAGGGAGTTAAGTGTTGCCAGTGCTAGATTTGGAATCTGAATTTCATGGCCTTGATTCTGTCTCAACCCCCACAGGCTGGGATAGTTCTACATTATTTGTCTCTCTACCAGAGTTCAAAGACTATGGGTTGTCAATAGGTTTAGTGGGGCATACCCCTTGCTTTTCGGGGATCAAGTCCCCATCATTCTCATGATAGCAAGTAGTTTTTGTTTCCTCTGTCTCACCAGCATTATCCATTTCTCTAAAACATTTATCACTAAAGGAGTAGATCTCTTTTACAAAGTTAATATTACTTTCTTCGGGCCGCTTCATTTGCCTAAGTTTTTGTAATGCCAATCATTGTGCATCAATTTTTCCATTGTTAGGAGGTTCTTTTAAATCATCATGATGGGAAGGTGAATTACATTTCATTCTATTGTTAGTGTCCATCCCCTCTATGTAACTGTTTGCCAAGGATGTGTTCAATTCCTAAATTAGAGAAGTCATGTTTTCCTTATTCTGGGTGGTGTCTTCTTTTGAAATATTGCCTTTTCTATTTTGGTTATCTGTCCTCGGGGAGAGACCGCAATCCTCAGACCTCCCTAAATAATTTCCATCCCTTCCATTCTTTGGTAGGGGTTGTTTATTAAAATTGTTGCCGCCATAGGCAGAAGTTTTATTGTTCTTATTTTTTATTAAAGGGCAGTTCCTTCTAATATGCCCCTCTCTATGACAAAGATAACAAGCATTAAGACCACCGAGGGTTTCCAAAACACAAGTTATGGTTCCAGATTTAAGTTTGATTTCAAGAAGCTACGAAAGATCCATTCCCAAGGTTAAGGAGACCAAAACCCTCGCATCCGAATGAGGGAGAGGAGACTTAGTCTCATCGCTTCTCAATACTTTTCCATATGGCTCAAGCATCAAAGGAAAAAATTTCCAAAGTCGAGGGGGGACATGTTTAATTACCAACCAGCAGGCGTTGGACAAGGCCAACACCTCCTCATCCAACACCTTTGGACGCCATGCCAAGGCTCGAAATGTTATTTTTCTAACACTCCAGAATTCCTTATTGATTATTTCTTGTTGAGATTTAGGGTTATTGAAAAAAATCACAAATAAGCCTTTTTGAACCATTCGACAATAGTAGAAATGAAACCCTAATTTATTTTCCCAAATATTTTTAAACCATTCATCCATATACTTCCTAGCCGGGACCCTACCAGGATCCACGATCGCAAAGAAAATTGCAGTCTTTGAAAGTTTTACATCTTCCTCAAAAATAGCATTATCTAATGCCTCATTCGGAATCAAGACAAAATTCCAGAGGGGATTCAAGGATTGGTTACCTTGTCCCTCTTCTCCATCCTCCAACAATGGAACCACCAATTCAACCACAAATTTCTCACCCTAAGGAAGTTGCCCGTGCTTGCCCGCAACGATGTCTCTGAAAGATTTGAAGGATTGTTTAGCCACACTGTCGAAGGCTGGGCAATTTAGGGAGTTGTTAGGGGGATCTGTATCCCATTCCATCATTTCCTTAAACCACCACTACTTCACACATGCCTTGGCACAACATAGAATCCCAACGGGAGGAGCTTGTTACACCCACACCACACCAGATCATAACACAAGATTACACTTGTCCTAAGGAGTACAAACGTACACGAGAGAATAATGCAGGATCATGGAGGAGGGTCGAGCCTCCTCCACAGGTGTCTGAGGACACCCACAAACCAAAACTTTCACACGCACGACCAAAATTGCAAAGCCCTCAATCGTTGTATAATTGAGTTTATTGGTCTCAAGTTTAAATAAAATCAACATAAGATATAAACATTTATGGCAGGTATGGATCTTTGATATATGATCTATAGTTGACAATTATTTATTTAAAATAAAATTTATGAAAATATACATTTATAGTATGGAACAAATTTCAAGCTATATAGTTTCTATGCAAGAGTTGTCATTCAACTTCTACCTAAAATAAAAGTGGTAACTATTCCCAAAGGTTTGAACCCAACCTTATCCTCTTTGTTTACAATCCCAAGGCATAACTAGGTACCAAGTAGTCCTTAATCTAAATCATGTAGACAATATTCAAATTTTAATGTTAGGGTGTTTATAGAAAAGATGACTACCTAGACAATTTAGGTCATCTAAATAGAAGCATATCATTCTATTATATATATTGATCACATATAATCAATAAATCAGTATCTACATTCATAAGAACAAATTCCTATGCATTTGCATTCAACCTAACATGTCTTCAATTTTATTCAACCATAATTGAATTGGTATAACAAGGTATAACTACAATCAAGAAGGGAGAAAAATCCTCCCATCGATAGTGCACTCCCTCAATTGCTTTCCACCATAAGACACAAATTGATTCAAGGAAGATCTATAATATATGACAATAATAAACATGAGCATATAATTAAATAGATGATGCACGAGCAAGGTGTAAGAGCAATCTTGCATCAACCAAAAAAAAATTGTTTCTTTTCAATAAGGGCTAAATTTGGCAAGTTACTATTTTAAGTTTGTATTTATACACATATGGGCACAAAATCTTGCACAGATCTCCAAAATGGTAAATTGAATCCAATGGTGAAGAAATCAATTCAATATCATGTGTCATTTGAGAGATTAAAATTTCAATTTCTAAAAATCCTATTAAAAATATTTGAAGTCGATTATGAAGCACTTAGAGGCTTTGGATGGGCTCAAAAATTGGTCAAAAACCAAAATGTACCCTATACCACCATTTTGTGGCCAAGTATCTCCTCGAGAGATTTTTGGAAAGGTATTATAATTGAAAATCCAACAATCAAATTGAAAGTTATGAACCCACAAAGTTGCACTACCAAATTGGATAAAATTCTGAAATATCTTCTTGTGGGGGGGTGGGGATTTACACCTTCCAGAAGATTCCAAGGTGTTTATGCATTCTAGATAAAGGATGTGAATGGGGTGACAAAGGAGGGCAGAGTGCATAGATGGTGGATCTAATTTGCATATTTATGTAATCAAAAAGCCCATGTGATGGCAATTGTAATGTAATTTCATTTTCATTCTAGTGATAATAGAAAATATTTGTCTTCTTGCATTGTGGTTGTGCAATCCTCTATTGTTTCTGTGAATTTCATATTGTAAACATAGAATACACTATTAGAAAACCATAAACATAGAATAGATCAATAGAAAAAAAATGCTTGAATGAACATATATATACATTTAATTCTTAAGGTATAACAATCATAACTAGAATGAATATATATACTTATACACAATGTTTTTTGTTTTATTTATATGCATATTGTTCATAATACAATGAGAATAGAAATTAATATTATAATTATTACAATCATTAATGCTTAACGCTTTGATATTAAAATCTAGATAAATAATAATATTTTAACATATAAATGATAACTAGATATAATCAAAAAATGATAACATTTCACGTAAATGATAATATAAATAGATTGTAAATAATGATTAAATAAAACAGCAATCATTAAGATAATGATAATCTAAAACGATAACAATTTCAATTAAGAACTTCTTAGCAATGATAGCTCCAGCATAATAGATAGTCGTCGGACTTAACCTGAAGGGAAAGTTTCCAACCATCCTAATATAAAAGGTTTATACTGCGAGAAGTATCTCATTATGAAAAACATGAAGAGTAAGTTTAAAGCCCAAACAAAACATGTGAACTGTTTGACAGAATAGCTCAAAAGAAATGTTTGCACAATATATTTGTTAAAAGGGGCTTTAGATAATTTTGAGCAAAAGCCATTGGCAAGCTAAATTCCACAATCCTTTGCTCTGTTCTTCCGAGTTTTAGAATAAGGCATGGACCTTCATCTTAGCATTTATTGCGAAGGTGCGGCATAGCAACATAGATTCATATTATGTTAAAAAGAATATGTTAATTATGCTTAAATGGAGTTCATGCAATGGAGGAGGTGGCAGGAGACTTGCCTGATTTGAATGGCAGTAAGTTCATATTTTTAGCCTTTTTATTGATGCCAACTTAAACCCCCTATCTATCAAAATTTGACACATCCTTTTTACTCCTAAATCAAACTGTTCCATATATTATAATATTAGGATTAAAATAGAAAATCAGGCAAGGCATAAGAGTCTACCATTATAACGGATAGGGGAATTTTGTCAAATGCTGTGGATGCAACAGCCCTAGTGGACATGTATGCAAAATGAGGAAGTACAGACAATGCATGTAAACCGTTTGACAGAATACCTCTAAGAAATTAGGTCTCGCGGATTTCGTAATAGCTAGATATGCACAAATTGAATTTGTTGAATAGGTTTTAGAATCCTTCAAGCAAGTGTGATTGACAGGTGTAGAGCCAATCTCTATTATAATTGTTAATATCCTCCCTGCCTGGACCAAAATGGAAGCTTTGGAACGAGGTATGGACATCCAGCAAAGCATAATAATCTAGCGCTTATAATAATCAGTAAGGTTACAAAATGATGAAGGCATCATAAAGGTTACATGAATATACCAAGATAGTTACAAAATGAAGGTCCAAACATATACAAGATGCAGATACTAAGTATACATATTTGCACATTATGAAATCAAAGATTCCACATTCTCAAATCCTAGTTCAAGGTATGAATAAGTACAAATAACAATGAGATAATATTCACCAATGCGGATTCAAGGTCTAAGCGTATAAAGATCTAATCATTCACCAAACTGGAATTCAAAATGCTTAAATATAACAGAGATCCGTCATTCACCAGTCGCGGGTTGCACAATATGAAAAGTTTTTTACAGTTAACAAAACACAAAGCATACAGATCGAAGAGTTCAGAGATTTCCTTAGTCATGAAAGAATTCGAAGTCATTATATTCACAGCTATGCCGTTAAACATGCAGGAATAAATTTTAAGGCAGCAAGGGAGCGACTATGAAATTCAAATCAAATTCATACCTGCACAATTGCCTGGAATCTACTGCGCTAATTTCTGGTAAATCTCACGCTGATCTTCCTTTCCTCCCTTTTGTAGGTGTTTCCAACTTCTTCCTGCATAACGTATCAATTTCCAAAACATATGCCCTTTCTGCTCGCCTTACATGACATTTATTCCACTCTTTTAATTATTTTTATCCTCTGCTTCAAGTGCCATGATGGCCTCCCACTATCTTGCAACCGTTACAATTACAATAAAATAAAGTAGAAGAAGATTAATTTTAGTTGGAAATGATGGAAGACAATTTCTAGAGAAGATTGGTGCTGTTGGGATCACTCCTTTGACAAAGGGGTGAGCTCAATAATGAGATAGCCCACATAGCGGGTGTAAATGTAGTTTACAAGGTCTTGAGATTTACTTCTTATAATTGTGTTTTTGAATTCAAAAACACCAAAACTTATGGGATTAACTTCTTCTAATTGTGTTTTTGAATGAATCTTCTTTGAGCATCCAAAAAACACCAAAACTTATTAAAAAAAATTATAAAGAGGAAGATTGCTTTAGTCATCCCTCTTATGGATCATTCCAATCATATATAGAAAATGCACATTAACAAGAGTGGAAATAAGAAAAGTCTAAGGTGTAAAGGCTAATCCTAATAGGATGTGCAACAAATAAATAAGGCTAGGAGATGATCAAGTGAACATGGGAGAAGGCTTGGCAGTAAAAGGATTGCAAGATAGGATGAGTAAGGAAGTGTGAAGAAATGGAAAAAATAATAGGGTTCCTAATGACTAGGGAGATTGAGATAATGAATGTACAACATCTAGGGGCAAAGGGGAAAGGGAGAGTTATAAGAGGAGTAGACAAAGACAAAGAAAGATCCAAAAGAAAAAGAAAAATCCAATCCCTCCAAGTTTTAGTAGAATCTCCTCAATATCAATTGCAAAATATATTACTTGTACAATGAAATCATTGTTTCACAATGTAAGTGCTAGTGGAAAGATGGATTGCAAGGATGTTCAAAAGGGAGGAATAGAGTGTCTTTTGTAGTTTTCGGGGAAAACCAGGGAAAGTAAATAATGGGTTCATTAATGAGGTCCCATTCAATTATATTTGTGATTCTCATCAAAACAATTGTTTCATTTAAGGGGTGGTCTAGGTAGTGTAAATATCCTAGAGGTCACAATAGCTATTTAATAGTAGAGAATCCAAACTTTGAGTGAAGGAAGAGTGGCTAGAAATAGGCTTATATAAGGTGTTTTCACATAAGTTTAATCATCAAGGATTGAGATATGAGGGGAAAAAGTTTGATCCAACACTAGCATGACTAGGTCAATCAAATTATCATGGCAATCCTTGACTAATAAGGCAGAATAGTGTGGTATGTGGAAGGTAGTGTGCTAGAGAAATGTATGTGGTGTAGTGGGTTAAGCTTAATAAGTAGATAGTGTTAACAAAATCATTATCTTCTCTAGTGCATAAGTTAGGGATATCATCTTGTAAATCTATTGTTGTATGATGTAACCCTAGAGGTTTGTATAAAAGGAGAATGTGTAGGTAAATGGGGTAGAGGGTCATGAGATGTAAGGATAAGAGGTATAAATGTCAAAAGATATATAATAAATGTGATATAATGTAGTGGATGGCATATAAGTGTGAAGTATAAGAGGAACGATAGATAAAGACAATGCAATTATAAGTAAGATAGGGGTACCATGAAAAAGAAAATGAACCCAAATATTAGAACAATTGGTGTAGAAAAAGTCATTCCTAGTAAATTAGATATATGTGATAGTAACTAAAATTTAAAGGGGTTGTAATTCTTCGTCAATATAGACAAACACAATCACAAGGAAAAACATGAGGGGAAAGGAAAAAGGTAACAAAAGAGAAAATTACAATTAAGGTGTCAAACTTGTGTCAAAATGAGAAGAGGTAGTAAATCCCTTACGCTTTATATCATCCCCAAGTTGATCAAGGAAGAAAGGAAAAATAAAATAAACACAACATAAAGAAGCGTAGCTCATGAAAGGAGAAGATTAATAAAGAAGAAAATGAAAAGACATCAACGAAAATAAGGCATGTTGAGAAAATAATCAAGGATTACATAACACCAAAATCAAGAAGATAAATCATCAAGTATAGAGATACATAAAGGAGTACATAACAAAACATCAAGTGTTGTCACCCCAAGTGTTGGAATAATAGCTCATCCACATAGATAGGGAGAAATAGGCACAAGGAGAGAGACTACATGTACAAAATAGGGTAAGAGAGAAAATAAAAATATAAGGACTACTAGGAGGTGGAAGCTCATTGGCCATAAGGTCATTGTCAAAAATGTTTGAATCTACAAAATCATTCAAGTCAACATGAGGGGTATACATAGTAACAAGAGATGGGATATAAGTAATTGTGTCAATGAGAGGAGGAATAACATGGGGAGAGAGTGCAGGCTAACTAGTGCTCACAAGGGAATTGGTGGAGGTTGAAAGTGGATTAATGGAAAGGGACTCAAAATAGTGTCTCAGGGTCTCATCAATAAGCATGTTTTGAGCAACAACTTTTTAGTGACAAAACTTCACTAATTGGTGAATAATTTGAATTGGTCCCTATGATTTTGGAAAATAGAATGGAATAGTAGGGTGGCCAAAATGCTATAAATTTAAGATAAATTGGTTTGGTGGGTGTTAATTTTTTACCCTGATATTTATGGTATTTATATCAAAAAATATTTATCATAATAAACTACATGTAATTAATAGGAAATGGCCTAGAATTTAGGAGGCATGTTTCAATTATCTAGCATATTCATCAATAGCATTAAAATCCTAGTTTTATGAGAACTAATTATGTTGTTACCATAATAACTCTACCCTATTGTTGGGGCCATAATCGCCTAGAAATCACTAGTTATGTTTTACAACATGGTGCTAATCACCTAACATTTACATCCACTATTTTATAATCTAGGAGGTTTAACCAAACTTAAATCCATATAAATACAATTAAAACCTTCAATTATTCTTTTATACATTTAGTTATTCTCTTCATTTAGATTGAGTCAAATTTTGAATCTTTATGTCCTTTCAAAAAATTGGACTTCTTTCTTTAATTTCTTCTATGCCCAATGCATGATTTCTACCTAGAAATATATTTTCAATAAGCCATGGACAACAAAAAATAGGCATTAGTCAATTAGAGGTAAGTGATAATTTATTTGTTGGTTTATGAAGATAAAATTCCTCATGTTTTTTATCTATTTATTTGTATTATTAAAAATATTATTGAGTATTGATACATCTAGGCCCTAGGGATCTATGATTCCTTTTGTTAATTTTGTTTGTTTAGTTTAATTGTTAGATATGACAATAAAACTATTTGTGAGCTATTTGTGTTGTCTTTGATGATGACCTTAAAACACAATTTTTTTTTAATAATTATTAATTTGTGAGGAATGTCAAGTAGTATCCAAGTTCCTAGAAGTAGCAAAGGGCACTTATCAAAATGTAAAAACATATGTCATATTTTGGTAATGTGTAGTGTAGTATATTGACCTATTACATTGATATTTTCACCATCTACTGATGAACAAGGGAATACCTCAAAGGAAGAATATAATGGTGCCCATGATAATGTCAAATATGTTGTAACAAAGAAGTATCAAGGTACCAAGAATAACACTCTTAATAAACCCACCTCAAAGTAATCAAGAAAATCAACATCCTACACAAAAGGGGAAATAAAATTCAAATAAAAATGGGGTGTGTGGGATATGTCAAGAAATGTGTAAATATAATGTTTGTCAAAGTACATGTATTCATTGAACCAATATATAATGATAACAAAGATGAACCTCCCATAGAATGCAGGTGAAAGTGTTATCACCTAAAATTGCACCCTATTGAACCTGATGTTCAACACCTCAGTGTAACATGGGAAGACCCCCAAAGATGTGGGTTTCTTGTAAATGGAGGTCAACCTCCGAAGAAGGCTAGCTTCCTATGGTGTCACCTAACCACTAATTTTGTAAATGAAAAGGGGAGAAGGAGAATATATTAAAACTAATGAAAACACTATCTCTATGGTGATGCACCAAAATTTACTAAGAGTACATATAACACAATTTACACACACAATTTAGTCAATGACAAAAAGCTTAATTGAACACAACTCAATCACATATGTTTTCTGCATAAACATTTTAGGAAAAGGTTCATATGGTTACACCCCTAGAAGGAAGAAACAACTTCACAACTAGAGAGTGTTGCATTATAGCACATTTCATAACCTGCAAAATACATATTTTCTCTACGGAAAGGTGTTGAAATAAGACATAACCACAAGGAATCATACAGTTTCACAAGCAGTTTCATCAATTATACAAATGCACACAATTTAATAGAGGGATTGAAAAGGTAAATCACTTGTACTCATTGATTTCAATGGTGAACATTGATATACATGCCTATCATGAGTTACAAAACAAAGCCTCTCTTCTGCAAGGAACTCCACAAGTTACAAAAGCAGAAAAGCACCAGGTAAGAACTATATACAAAAAAGGCAAAAATTGCCATATATACTAGAATTAAAAGTATCGCCCCCTTTATTTTTAGGGTTTACAAAATATCAGCCTTTAGAAAAGATCTGCCCCTAGATCTTTTTTTAAAAAAAGAAGTTAATGTTGCGTCCCAATGTTCATGTCGGTGAAGAGTTGCTCCAGGAATGGCCTCCGGAGATCTTTTGCAGCGCATTTAATGTGCCGACCTCTGGCCTTCATGTCCACTCTCGAACTTCCTTGAAGAGCTGCCTTGAATGCCCCTTCAACGTTACCATTAATATCGATCTGCCTCTTTCCAGCAGACCTCACAACTATCCCTAAGACTAACGGCTTCTCTTTCTTTCGGCCTTCTTCCTGCTTAAGACCTTTCTGTAGGTTGACTTCCCCTGCAAACAGCTCCAAACTTTTTAATTTAGATCTCGACACCATTGATCTCCGAGCTGCTCCATCGCCTTTGATCTCAGGAAAAGTCTGTGTCATTCATGCTCTATTGGTCTCATTCACAGGGGGAGTCAAAAACAGTCAAACGGCTGATGGTTCGCCTTTAGTTCCTTCAAATTGGTTGAACTCATACCACGTAGATTCCCAGACGGTCAAAGGTTGCTTCATCAGAATCGCATGTCGATGAGACACTAATCATGTCTCCCCAATGCGAGTACACCTCGTAGCAGCTATCAGCATGACACGTGACAGTCGGCAAGACCCTATATCGAATGAAAAATTCATACTGATATCGCCCTCGTCATCGCCCATACTATCGTAAGAGACTTGTCGAGTTAGCAAGAGATCTTCAGTCGGCAGGATGTCATAGCGAACGCTAAGATTCCTACCAATATCCTTTTCCATGGCAAGTTGATCGCTATCGTCAAGACTTCACATTGTCGACGAGACTTCCTGTTGAACTCCCCCTCTTGGCAATGAGTCCCACTGCAGCCAGCTCCCTATCGACGAGACACTAATTTCTCGACAGGACCCCATAGCGAGCTTCGTTTTCTCTCCCTGAGCTCACTTCATTCGGCCAGACCCCCATCGGGTCGGCAAGACATCATGCCAAAGCTACCTTGTTTCAGTGAGAGCTTACTTTCTTGTCAGGGAGACATCACTCGGTCGGCGAGACATCTCCCTGAAGGGAATCCCTTTTGCTTCAGCGAGACCCATCGCAGTCGGCAAGACCTTATGTCGAGCTCAAAAAATTTTGCCGACGCTGCTTCACTTCGGCAAGAGTCCACCCTGTCAGTGAGACTTTACCCCTTCGCTAGCCCCTGTCGCCAAGACCCTCCTGTGTCGGCGAGACCTCTCGCCCAACCTAAATCCTTTGGTGAGACTTCATGTGGTCACCGAGATGTTACAGCGAGGCCCACCTATCCTCGCGATGACATTTCTTTTTGTTGAGACCTTCATTAGTCACCGAGATATCTCCCTGAGCTCCTATTTCTTCGGCGAGACCCCCAGCATTCGACGATACATTACGCCGATATCAATCCCTCTCGACGAGACTTTACGTTGTCGGTGAGACCCCACGCCAAAGGAAAAAACTTCGACAAACTGAGAACACCTCGGCAGGACACTAGCAGGTCAGGAAGACCTTACACCGATGACACCTCCCTTCACTGAGACTTCCATCTTTCGGCAAGACCTTATGCCGAAGGCAATTCCCTTTGGCGAGACACTTCATGGTCGCCGAGACCTCTTGCCAAAGGCAAACCATTCCCCGCGGCGCCAACCTTGTGAGCTACTGTCGGCGAGACATCCCAAGTGGAGAGATACATAAAGACTCATGGCGACCCAAAAGTCCTAGCGACCGGTGTATTCAAACAAATAGAACGCACTGCTAGTCGGCAAGAGGTTAGGAGGGTCTTGCTGACTTTCTTCTCTAATGAGTTTTATGCCAAATCTGACTAAGGCAAGGCTTTCCAATAGACCTCCCTGTGAAATAGCATCAGATGTATGATCTAACCCTTGATGCAAATGTCTCCATTTGGCCTTCATGAACACCTGAGACATAGATTTCCCTGCCTGATTAAGGCCGTAGGCAAAAAACAAGTAACATTTTTGGCAACCTTTGCTGGATGTTTTCCTGCTAAACATGGAAAAATAGTAGCCAAAACTCGTCCATTGGGCATGAAGTCATTAGGAAAACTCAGAAAAAAAAAAAACAAAAGCAGTTGCACATGGCTGCAACTCACTTGAGATTCATAGAACATAACAGGTTACCAGAACTGACGAAACAGGAGAAACTGAAAAGAAAATATTTACTGTGCTGGAACAGCACCTAGGGAAAGAAACAACAATCAAACCAAAGTGCATAAGCACTTATTGAAAACGTAAAACCTAACCTAATATGTACAATGGAGGAACTTATCAAACCTCAAAATAAGGCTTGAGGTGTATCCCATTGACTGGGATAGGAAGCACTTCACCTTCAGTCGTGGCCAGTTGGTAAGCATTGTGTTCTTTGCAGTCTTTGATGATAAATGGGCCTGTCAACATGTTTTCAAACTTAGTGTGATGGCCTGGCTTGCTTTTTAGAACATCCCATTTCAGCACAAGATCTCCCACCAAGAAATTTCTTGATCTAGTTTTCTTATCAAATGTTCTCTTAGTCAGGATTTGCTGGCGTTCCATATTCTTCATAGCCTTGTTTCTAGTTTCTTCTAGCTCCATCAACTGAGTATATCTTATGGCAAGTGGGTCAGTCTGCTCAAACAGGACTAGCTGACTGGCAATATCCAAGGTGGGCAACTCAGTAGAGATAGGTAATTTTTCCTCTTTACCATACACCAACATGTAAGGTGAGTTCCCAATCACCTTCTTAGGGGTAATTATGTCTACCCAAAGAGCAGTCTTTAGCTTGGCATGCCAATCCCTCTGATTTCTTTGAAGCGTCATTTTGATAATGTTAATCAGATTTTTATTAGTGGACTCCGCAAGTCCATTGCCCTGAGGATAATAGTTGGAGCTTGTATTCAATTATATGCCATTCCTCAATGCCCAATCAGCCACTTTCAAACCAACAAATGCTAGGGCATTGTCAGAAATTATAGAATCTAGGACTCCAATTATGCAAACCATGTCTTCATAAAAATTCAACACTGCTGTTTCATTAGCTTCCTTCAGAGGCAAAGCCCCTATGAAGTCAATTCCCCACTTCATAAACGGTTGCTCTATCTGAATAGGTTGTAATGGCAAAGCAGCAAGTCTTTCTTTGCCTGAAAACAAGGCACATTTGGAACATCTTTTGACATACGTATGTGTATTTTTAAACAAGCCAGGCCAATAATAACCTGCTCTTAAAATCTTATATGTTGTTGTCCTTGCAGCATAGTGACCTCCAGAAGGTCCGTCATAGAACTCATATAATATCTGATCCACTTGATCATTATCAACACACCTGAGCAGTATTCCACTGTGATCTTTCCTATGTAACACATGATCAATCAAGACAAAAGGAATAGACTGAAGTCGGTAGTACCTCCTCTTCATTCTGTTCAGATTATGTGGACATTCTCCGGTTCTCAAAAAATGTGACATCTCCTGCAACCAATTGGTAGCTTCATTAACTGTCGTCCCAACATTAACCAAGACTAGATCTCGTTCATCCTCTATTGTTGAAACGTCTTTTTTAGCCAACTGCTGGCATAAACCTTTTCCCCTCACCAATTTAGTGACTTGAATATCCACATCATACTCCATAACTCTTGTGATCCATCCAGCCTTCTTTTCATTCAGATCTTTACTGAGCAAAAATTCTTTCACACTGGAATGTGCCACCTGAAGATTAATTTTGTTGAGACAATAGATGTCTAAATTTCTTCAAACTTTTCACAACAGCCAACACATGTTTTTCTACGAAGGTATACTTCTGCTCATAGTCTTCCAGACCCTTGCTAAAAAAGGAAATGGGTTGTTCCAACCCTTCCGCATTTTTCTGTACCAAGATTGCAGAAATTACATCAAAACTACCAAAAGCATACAAGGTAAAATCCTTGTTGAAGTTTGGGTTAACTAATGTTGGTGTTGAAGCTAACGCCTCCTTGATCAGTTGAAAACTGTCCCTTGCTTCTCAGGTCCATCTGAACTCTGCATTCTTTTTTAACATAGATGTAAGGGGTTTTAACAAGGCTACTATATCAGGAAGAAATCTTCTGACAAAATTAATATGACCAATGAAACTCTGAAGTCCTTTCTTATGCGGAGGTAAAGGCAACTCTAAGATTGCTACCACTCTCTTGGGATCGACCGTGATTCCTTTCCTAGATACTACATACCCAAGAAGCTTTCCTTCATGAACGGAGAAAACACATTTCCTGGGGTTCAATGATATACCAAACTCCCAGCAACATTCAAAAATCTGCCTCAAATGGTCAATGTGATCCGTTGTCTTCTTGGAATAGACAGTGATGTCATCAAGATATACTAAGACAAACTTATACATTAAGTTGCTAAAGGCCATGTCCATAGCCTTTTGGAAGGTTGCTCTAGCGTTAGACAAACCAAATGGCATTTTCCTATACGCCATTGTGCCCCACTATGTGGTGAAGGCAGTTTTAAATTGATCTCCTTCCCTTACCAAAATCTGGTTATAACCAGAATATCCATCTAGAAAAGAAGAACGTTCAGAACCTGAAACACATTGAAGAATCGGCTCCATAGAAGGAAGAGGGTTCCTGTCCTTTAACGAAGCTTTGTTCAAATCTCTGAAGTCTACACATAATCTAAGCTCTTTGTCCTTATTCCTGACGGGAACTAGATTTGAAACCCAGCTAGTATGCTTGATGGGAAAGATAATCCCACTTTCTATAAGTCTGAAGACTTCTTTCTGCATTAATGGCTCCAGTTTAGGATTAATTGGCCTTTGTTTTTGTCTTATGGGTTTGGCCGTTGGCTCCAATTCTATTGTATGTCGTGCGAGACGTGGATCAAATCCCTTCAAATCTCCATATTCCCAGGTGAATATGTCAATGAATTCTTGGAATAATTATTGAAAAGACTGCTTTTCAGTAGCAGTGTTTATTTTCCCTATCTTGAGGCTTCTCTTGGGTGCAATTTCTAAGTCCTCATAATGATCTTGCTAAACCAGTAAATTGGCTTTATTACTTTTAGCATGATCATCAGAGTTGAAAATACTTTCTAAGGTAACCAAAGCCTTAGGCAACTTGTTGTTCTTTAATTGCAGTACCTGGTCTCCGTATTGCTGTTTGATTTTATCCTAATTTGATGTTGCAAACACGTCCTCTTCAAGCAGAAATTGCAGAATTTGCTCATCACTCTCAAAGACCTGCCAGTTAACATTATTGTCAAGCATTGAAGGCCTGATAATAACCTTGATGTGTTACTGGTTACTCTCCTTTCTTACACTGTTTAAAATGTCAAACTGAGCTCCCACGGCTGCTAATCTGTTAGCATGTTGATTTTGTTTTCTTGGAATTGAAATGATATTGAAAGCCTCAAAATCCTCAATGAGGCCCCAAACCCTATGCTTATACAATTTAAGAACATCATTTTTAACAGCATTCAGGCTTCTAACCTGATTTACTATCAATTCAATATCCCCATGCACCTTTAGACAATTAATTCCACGTTTCCTTGCCCATTCTAGCCCTTGAATGAGACCTTCATATTATGTTGTATTATTAGTGCATGAAAATGCAAACCTAAAGGCTGCACAATATCTTTCAGCTCTTGGGGAAACCAATAATGCACCCCCACTAGTGCCATGTCTGCTCCTTGAGCCATCAAAATACATTTCCCAAACTTCGTCTTGCTGGTCACAACCATTCACTGGCCTCTTAACCAAGTTAGGCATCACTATATCAACTTCTTGAAACATGTAGTTACCCATACCAGCATCCGACACAAAGTCACTTTCAGCACTAGAAGTTTGGCCTCCTGCCCACTCATCTAAAAGTACATCAGGAATATCATTGACAATAATGTGAGGATCAAAGACAACAGCATGCTCATCTTGTTCAAAAATTATGCAATTGGCATTTATTGCACTAGGTATATAAGGTTCTATATTGTCTTTTGCAAGTAACTCAGACTTAATGGTTACTTTAGTTCCATATCTAGTCTGGAACAACATGTGAGACCAGTCAGAAGAAAGGTATCCCCCTATTTTAGCCATAAACTCTCTTGACAAACATAACCCAAAATACGGAGGCAAATCTACCACATAAATGTCCTAGAAAATTAAAAAATTAGGGCAAGCATGCATAATTAAGCTAGAATCTTTGATAAGACCCACTGTATTAACAGATGAGCCATCCAACTGGACTACTCCTTTCTCTAAAGGTTCATACTTTAAACCTAACTGATCAGCTACTTGCTTGGGCATCACAGAATAGGTAGCACCACTATCTACCATACAATTGTGCACTAAATTTTTCCAATAATCAATGAAACATAGAACGGAGGAGGTCTCACGTTCTTACCTTGAATTGTATATTTCCCTTCACTATTGGGATTAGCAACTTTCCCTTGATCATCATTAGCCATTACGACCTTTTGGGAATCAGCAGCAACTTGTTCAGGATTTATATCTTCAAATAATGCCTTTTTAAGTAAATCAGCCTGTCCAGGAATGCTTAAGGAATCCCACATAGTCATATTCACGTTCATTTTCTTCATACTATCCACAATACTGTAAGGTACAGTTGAAGGTACCTTCTGATATACTTTAGCAGCATTCGGCTCCTTATTCTTGTGAGGTTGCTCATTGATTGGTAAGACAATAGTTGTTTTCGGTACATTTAGAATAGGTGTGGATGGTGCTTCCACAGTTGTAGGCCCCTTGTTCTTATCAGTTGATTGCTCCATCTCCAGAGCTCTTTTCTTAGCTCGTGTATTGGCTGCAATTGCAGAATCAGCATTCACACCACATAACTCTTCCCTTTGCCAATTTAAAAATGCAGTCTCATTAGAATACATATCCGGTTGTTGTTTAGGTATATTAACAGGTGCATCTGGCTGTGGACTGATAGCATTTTGGACCATAAATGCCTGATTAACTACCCCATTTGAGCACAAGGCTGGGTTATGTGCTTGGTTACACGCGTAACACCATTCATTTTCTATCACAAAGTTATTCTGGGCTGGAACCACATCTTTCACTGGATTTACAACATTATGAGGAGTTGGATTATAAGATTGAAATGGTCTCTAATTAAAAAATTTCCTCTGATAACCACCTTGATAGGGTTGCCTATTTTGCTGATACTGATATCCTTGATTTTGATAAGACTGATTTGCATTCTGACCTTGATGTTGGTTCTGCTGTTGGAAATTCGGCCTTGCCCCTTAATACTGTTTCTTCATGCTGATCAACTCATTTCCCATAGTCTATAAAATACTTTCTATCTTCTGTTGACTAGACTTAATCTCTTGCAATTCACTTGATGATCCTACAGCTGACACTCCCTGATTCACAATAATGGGTAATGCTGGAACAGCAGGTAGGGGGGCTAAAGATGGCATCTGCAATGGCATAGTTGATTGAATTTATGGGAAGTAGGGCATAGGTGGCCTAGGTGCTAACTTGCCTACTTGAATGAGGTTATTTTCTGCCCTAATAGCTATACTATAAGCCTGAGGTAAAGAAATACCCCCCATGGACTGTATCATGACTGAGATATCACTATTTAAACTTTTCAAATAGTATAAAAACGCATAATCAACAGAAGGCCTTACCGTAGCAGGTATTATGTTCCAAGTCTTTTGAAATCGAATATTGAAGTCTGCCATTTGTTCTTGTGGGGCTCTTTTGATGGTTGTTAACTACTCTACCAAAGATAGATGATCAGATTTTTCCTCAAAAATTCTAGTAAATTCATCACCAAGCTCATCCCATGTTCTTATAGAACCCACCGGCAAGCTTCTAAACCATTCCAATGCCTTCTTCTTGAAAGATGCGGCCAACAATCTCACAGCTACATTTTCTTGTGTCACATGATGCACATTGTACAATGCTGCCACATCTCTGATATGCTCAAAAGGCTTTACTTGCCCTTCTCCAGTAAACTCTGGTAACCCTTTTAACGCTGCCAATGGAATATCATCATGTTGCGCTAGATTAACGGGACTACCCTGGTTAAATGGTACAAAAGTAAAGGCTCTTGGCGCTGCCATTGAGCTGGGATGCGTTGGTACACTGGCTGAAGCAGAACTTGAACTTGGTTGAGAAGTATTTGCAGCAGCAGAAATACTATTTGTTGAACAATTGAAAACCCCTAATGAGGAGGCAAAAAGCTATGTTCTAAGAGTAGGAGATGTTGAATGCCTAGCTAGAAGGTCTCCTCTTCTTCTCCTTTCGTATGAAAACAGTGCCTTGTTACTAACACCAGGTGGTGTCGAGTGAACTCTAGGAGAAGGCATAATCCTTCTGAGAGTTCTCCCTTTTCTTCTTGGAGGAAATAAATGTAAAAACTCTACATCTTTTGAACTTCTGGTTTCTATTTTTCTCATATAAACAAGCACATTGATCCTTTCCTCCACATAGAGTCACCAGATATGCTTAAAAACGACCTCTAAAAGGCTATTAGCTCACTGTCAGCACATCAAAACAGCAAGACTTAACAATTTTACTTCTGACTCAATCCCACTGGGCGTGCCAAAAACTGTTATCACCTGAAATTGCACCACACCTTAGTGTAACATGGGAAGACCTCTAAAGATGTGGGTTTCTTGTAAACAGAGGTCAACCTCCAGAGAAGGCCGGCTTCCTATGGTGTCACGTAACCACTGATTTTGTAAATGAAAAGGGGAGAAGGAGAATATATTAAAACTAATGAAAACACTATCTCTATGGTGATGCACCAAAATTTACTAAGAGTACATATAACACAATTTACACACACAATTTAGTCAATGACAAAAAGCTTAGTTGAACACAACTCAATCACATATGTTTTCTACATAAACATTTCAGGAAAAGGTTCATATGGTTACACCCCTAGAAGGAAGAAACAACTTCACAACTAGAGACTGTTGCATTATAGCACATTTCACAACCTGCAAAATACATATTTTCTCTACGGAAAGGTGCTAAAATAAGACATAAGCACAAGGAATCATACAGTTTCACAAGCAGTTTCATCAATTATACAAATGCACATAATTTAATAGAGGGATTGAAAAGGTAAATCGCTTGTACTCATTGATTTCAATGGTGAACATTGATATACATGCCTATCATGAGTTACAAAACAAAGCCTCTCTTCTGCAAGGAACTCCACAAGTTACAAAAGAAGAAAAGCACCAGGTAAGAACTATATACAAAAAAGGAAAAAATTGCCATATATACCAGAATTAAAAGTATCGCCCCCTTTATTTTTAGGGTTTACAAAATATCAGCCTTTAGAAAAGATCCGCCCCTAGATCTTTTTAAAAAAAGAAGTTAATGTTGCGTCCTGATGTTCATGTCGGTGAAGAGTTGCTCCAGGAATGGCCTCCGGAGATCTTTTGCAATGCATTTAATGTGCCGACCTCTGGCCTCCGTGTCCACTCTCAAACTTCCTTGAAGAGCTGCCTTGAATGCCCCTTCAACGTTACCATTAATATCGATCTGCCTCTTGCCAGCAGACCTCACAGCTATCCCTGAGACTGACGGCTTCTCTTTCTTTCGGCCTTCTTCCTGCTCAAGACCTTTCTGTAGGTTGACTTCCCCTGCAAACAGCTCCAAACTTTTTAATTTAGATCTCGACACCATTGATCTCTGAGCTGCTCCATCGCCTTTGATCTCAGGAAAATTCTGTCATTCATGCTCTATTGGTCTCATTCACAGGGGGAGTCAAAAACAGTCAAACGGCTGATGGTTTGCCTTTAGTTCCTTTAGATTGGTTGAACTCATACCACGTAGATTCCCAGACGGTCAAAGGTTGCTTCATCAGAATCGTATGTCGATGAGACACTAATCGTGTCTCCCCGATGCGAGTACACCTCGTAGCAGCTATCAACATGACACACGACAATTGGAAAAACCCTATATCGAATGCAAAATTCATACTGATATCGCCCTCGTCATCACCCATACTATCATAAGAGACTCGTCGGGTTAGCAAGAGATCTTCAGTCGGCAGGATGTCATAGCGAATGCTAAGATTCCTATCGATATCCTTTTCCATGGCAAGTTGATCGCTATCGGCAAGACTTCACATTGTTGGTGAGACTTCCTGTTGAACTCCCCCTCTTGGCAATGAGTCCCACTGCAGCCAGCTCCCTATCGGCGAGACACTAATCTCTCAACAGGACCCCATAGCGAGCTCCCTTTTCTCTCCCCGAGCTCACTTCATTCGGCCAGACCCCCATCGAGTCGGCAAGACATCATGTCGAAGCTACCTTGTTTCGGCGAGAGCTTACTTTCTTGTCGGGGAGACATCACTCGGTCGGCGAGACATCTCCCTGAAGGGAATCCCTTTTGCTTCAGCGAGACCCATCGCAGTCGGCAAGACCTTTTGCCGAGCTCAAAACATTTCGCCGACGTTGCTTCACTTCGGCAAGAGTCCACCCTGTCGGTGAGACTTTACCCCTTCGCTAGACCCTGTCGCCGAGACCCTCCTGTGTCGGCGAGACCTCTCGCCCAACCTAAATCCTTTGGTGAGACTTCCTGTGGTCGCCGAGACGTTACAGCGAGGCCCACTTGTCCTCGCGATGACATTTCTTTTTGCCGAGACCTTCGTTAGTCACCGAGATATCTCCCCGAGCTCCTATTTCTTCGGCGAGACCCTCGGCCTTCGGCAAGACATTACGCCGATATCAATCCCTCTCAGCGAGACTTTACGCTATTGGTGAGACTCCACTCTGAAGGAAAAAACTTCGGCGAACTGAGAACACCTCTACAGGACACTAGCGGGTCGAGAAGACCTTACACCGATGACGCCTCCCTTCGCCGAGACTTCCATCTTTCAGCAAGACCTTATGCCGAAGGCAATTCCCTTCGGCGAGACACTTCATGGTCGTCGAGACCTCTTGTCGAAGGCAAACCATTCCTCGTGGCGCCAACCTTGTGAGCTACCGTCGGCGAGACATCCCAAGCGGAGAGATACATAAAGACTCATGGTGACCCGAAAGTCCTGGCGATCGGTGTATTCAAACAAATAGAACGCACTGCTAGTCGCCAAGAGGTCAGGAGGGTCTTGCCGACTTTCTTCTCTAATGAGTTTTATGCCAAATCTGACTAAGGCGAGGCTTTCCAATAGACCTCCCTGTGAAATAGCATCAGATGTATGATCTAACCCTTGATGCAAATGTCTCCATTTGGCCTTCATGAACACCTAAGACATAGATTGCCCTGCCTGATTGAGGCCGTAGGCGAAAAACAGGTAACAGTAAGTTTTGTAGTAAAAAATATGGTAGGGACAAAAACATTATATCTAAAAGATGACACCATTGAAAAACATGTTGGTAAAGTTTATGAAAAACTAAATAATAGATGGAGAGAAAAATCAATTATAAGATGGAAAATAAAGGAAGAATGTCTTCATGTTAAGTATGTCTTAGAATATGATGAGTATATTCAAAAACACACAAAGCTTGCTACATGTCAGGGTATAATTAAAGCACAATTTAGAAAGATGGTGGAAGTAGCATAAATAGAAAAAATTGTTTAATTGAGTGTTGTTTTTCATATTTTTACTAAAGGGCATACTATGATAAATTACCTATAATATAGTATTTTTTTATCTTTTATAGGCATTCCTAACTTTTCTAACACACGTTGGTCAATAAACATTGGTTTGGAATGAGCAAGTTGTCTTATTTGAGGTGGAAAAATAAGATGTCTACAAAAATTTCTTCTATTATATTCTTTAAATGAAGTTACAGTAATAGATAATGCATTTAGGGTATGTATGCATGTGTATACTATAGAAACTCGTGTTTACCAACCTTATCTACTCTATATTCATAAAATGAAGGAGACTACAACATCTCAAAATCTATTTGAAATGGTTAAAAAAATTGAAGAAAATTGGAGGGTATGGATGATTATATAATTGTCAAAAAGTTGGTGTGTGTAGAAGCATATGGAGCTTCAACAATGCAAGGTCACAAAAAAAATCTTTTTTTTAGGTTAGAAGCTTGTTGCTCCCTTACTTGATTGATATTCACTACATGGTTTGCATAAAAAAATTAAAATGTAAAATTGTAAGCAAGTTTTTGTATTATAAAAAGTTGAAGATCTAGATTGTTAGCTCCATTCATATTTTTATCGAAATCCCAAATGTTTTTAAAATTTGAACAATTTTATTACTGAGGGAATAATTGTACAAAACAAGCTTCTTAAGGATGTCCATACCAAATGGATCTCCTTGCATTGTCCAACAAGATTTTTTGTAGAATATCAATACTTGAATGGAGTAAGTTTTAAAATAACCTCATAATAGACAAAGCTTATGACCTTTTATTTAAGTTAAGTGATATATAAACACTTCTAAGATTATCTAGTATTATTTCCATGCGAGAAGAGATTAACATTCTTGTGAAAAAAAAACCCAAGAAAGAACTATACATATTTTAGAATTAAAAAAATTATGTAAAATGATATGTATGATCCTTGATAATCTATATCTAAATTAGAGCATACATTCATAAATCCAAAATTTAATAATTGACACTAAATGATAGCTATAGATAATACTACTAATGTTTTATAGTTTAGTGCAAGTGGAGGATTAAGTATCATAGTGCAAGGATATGAGATAATAATACATTATATTTCTAAGGTCGGGCAAACTACCAAACAAGTACTAGGGGAGAGGGCCCAATAGTGGTGTTGGTACCAATAGTTGTCATAGTACATGTACATTCAAAGTCCAATATTTTAAAATTATGGAGCTAGTAATTGTAAGAGAGGACCCAATAGTTGAACAAAATATTCCCATTACATTCAAAAAACAACAAATCATATGATGCCACATTGACACACTAAAAAACATGACTTAATGCACCACTATTGGTCTAACTTTTTTTGGGGGTTTATTATGACCCCTCAACAAAAAGCATGTTGATGACACCTTTTTCCTCAGTCTATGCAGATGAAACGAAATATTTGAATTGTCCACATCTCTGGCCACTCGGGGATATAATCTTTTAATGTCAATGTTGCATGTCCATTGCTATGTCGACCCATAAAGTTAGGGTGCACCACTATTGGACCCTCTCCCCTACTTACAAGGAGATTTTTTTGACAATATAAGTTGTTGCAAATTATTTTCTCACCACCAACGAAAGAGCTACAAAGCTTACTTCCCAAAAAAAAACAAGCAAAATCCTCTACAATTACATTCAAAATAGACTAAGTTTACAATTGTTTGATGAATTTGTGAATTTTAGACAAGCACAAATAAGGTAGGAAAAATTATTGAAGAAGCTCATAAGTAATTTCAAAGAGTTGTTGGCCAAGATACTACCAAAAATATTCCCTATGCTACTAAGAAATATTGGAAATCCTCTAGGAAAGGTGAATTCATGCTAAGTTATTCAAAGTGGAAAGAGAGATATCGAGGAGCACATAACACAAATAAGTGAAGACTTGTTCATGAAGCTATATAAGAGGAACCTATATTAGCTAATATGTAACGATTGGGCCCTAGATTTGGAAGAGATAGTGGTTCCAATTTTTTTCCCTATGCTAAAAATAGTAGAAAGGCCCTCTAAATTTTACAAGGAAGATACCATGACCAAATAAACAATCCAAAAGGTCTTTGATTTGAAACATAATGCTAAGATAGAACTAAACTTGACAAAATTATCTTTTGAGTACAAGAGAGAGGTAGTATAACAGACTTGTAAAGTTTCCCCACTATGGCATGAAGGAATATGAATCACCTCTACCAATAATTCTAATGATGAGGATGAGCCTAAGATACATATAGGTGTATTCCTTACTTTCAAGAGGTTATAGTGCATGATGCAAGAACTAAAACTTCTCAAGAAACCATGGATTCCTCTTTGACAATCAACACCCTCATTTGAACACACTTTATAACTATAGAGTATATATGGTGAATCAAATTCCTGGTGAAATTGTTTAGTACAGAAAGAAAGTTTCATTGAGAGATTTTGGAAGATACTGTATCTTGTGTCACATCTTCTTGCATGTTATGATGAATGAGTCGGATCAAAGGTTAATGTATCTAGAGCTCCCTAGAGATCTATTTGAGCATTATTGAATACAAGAATAATCCATCCATATAGGCAAGCATCATACTCAAGCATCCTATGTAATATTTGAAGATTTTTTTTGTCAACTTGAAAAGGTTAGGTGTAGATACACCACGATTAACAAATAACATAGCATAATTTATTAGGCCCCATTATATGGATCCTGAAAGAAGTTCAAAGAACAATTAGAGAGACATATTTTTAAGGATTATATCTAATCAGGATATTTGGATCTCATCTTTTCCCTTATCCAAAAAAATATCTTTGTATTCTACCAAAAAAAATCATTTTGAGAATCATGAGAAGAAATTTCTTCCTCCTTCAATTGGATCTATAGATTTTAGACTTTCAAAGAAAATGTGCATCTAATCAAGTAGTCTTGTGTATAGACTAAGAATGTATTTGGGTGTAGGAAGACCCTATGATTATATATACACAAAGAAGGAGTTTGGATTGGTCTAAGATATGATCGTGCATATGATGAAAAAGTAAATTTAGTAAGAAGATGCATAAGTAATTGGAGGAGAGAATGAAAAGAAAACATTGGGTGAGGATCCTTCTAGGAGAAAATAAGAAGAAATAAATGGATAGAAATTATCTTGGAGCTCTCCCTCTCCTTACATATTCAGTCAAGAGAATGGATACACTTCTAAAGAATGTAGAGATCTATGTCAAAATTCCTAGCAAATCTCAATCAACACAAGAAAAGGTGCATGAAGGTGACGCAGGAGCATCCATAATCAATGGAAATCCTCGTCAACCAAAGAGAAAATAATTTGACTTCCTAAGGTTTGATAATTTTGAAATTGGAGAATAAATTGAAACATCAGGCCTAAATAATATATTAAATAATTGGCCTTATTATATTGTTGCAAAATTGTGGTGTTGGAAATAGTTTAGGAGGCAATTTTGAAATTATGAAATTCAAAAAAGGCAAAGGGCAATCTAGGTGTGGGTTTTGGGGAGTTATAAGTTGAGGAAACTCATAGAAGCTCCTCAACTATAGCATGGAAAAATATAGATGCCCATGTTGGTTGACTATTGCTTTTCCAAGATGGACATATTTGTGAGGAGTGGGGAATCCAAGTTGTCTCTTGTTTTTTGCTATTTCTTGGAAGTGGCTTTAATTTCCTTTTCTAGAGCATTTAATATTTTATTTCAGACATTTTCAAAGCATTTTCTCCAGGTTGGGTGTGGGAGATGGGAGTTATAGGAAATAGAGATAGTGGAAGCATTGAAGGTGATATGACAATTTGGGAGTTATTATTCTTTTCCATATTTTGGGAGTGGAGATTCTAGGTGTGGTTTATGGAAACAATGGTTTCCAATCGAAGGTTGCAGGTTGTAGGAGCTAGAAGCTTGTGAAAGAAGAGAGATTGAAGGAAACCATTTTGTGTTTGATTTTTGCTGTCATATTTCAGTCTCATGTTAGATTTGTAATATTTTTCATCAGCCCATATGGTTGCACAACTTAATTTTAGTTAATCTTTCTAATCCATGAATTTCTAGGAGATTTTGAATGAACAAAGAAAAAATACTTCTTGCAGACTTTGTGTTGTGATAAATAATTTCATAGTTATATTTTGTGTTGTTAGAGTTTGTGATTGAGGGATTGGATTCCCTTACATCAGAAGGAAATAATGTTGAATATGAATCATGTGTATCTATAATTAAGGTACAACCTCAAAGAATATTAACTCCTATATCGTCAATAGATAATCAACCAACATAAAGGGTCAATATTTTAGTGATACACATGGATCTATCTCCCTTGACTAATTATGATGATATTGAAGCAACTAAGGAGTATGTGCTCCCTCCAAAGAAATAAATTATTCATCTCAAGTCCCTTGAATTTCAAGGAAGACATGAATTGGTTATTTAAGGAACCGATGTATTAGAAGAATATGGTGATGTAGACATTGAAGATCATAAAATGAGAGCTTGCAAAGAATCTTTAGTGGATGTTTAATTTATAAGGACTCCTCAATGTTAGGAGATTTACTTTGATGTCGAGGATTAAAGAAGAGGAAATTTAAAATATAAAGGCCAAGAGATTGTAGAAATTAGTGCTCCTCCAGCTATCCTAAATTTTGATGTAAAAACTATCACTCCTAAAGGAGGAAGGAGATTAATAAAAGCTAGTGGATGGCTCCTACTACCTAGATGAGACATAACTAAGGCCATGGCATTTTATAAAATAAAGAGAAGATAAAAAAGATATAGAATTGTTCAAAAACAAAGAGGGGGTTACTCAACTTGTTTTGGATCACCATTTGATCAATTGCTATATGAGTAATCACTCCTACATATAATGTTGGAGCAACCAAGTTCTATTTGCAAGATCAAAAATATTCCACAAAATAATAATTGCAAGATGAAATAAATTATCATATGCATTATATAAAATGTACAAAAGAGCCTTCCATATAAAGCAAGGATGAGGAGGTGAGAACGTAGAAGTAAAACTCTTACTACCCCTCCAAATGTGAAACACATGTAGGAATTTATGAAGAGGTGTAGGGGCACATGGTGAGTCCACATGAGGTGAGAAAAAAAAGTGAGGCATCTCTCTAAATGAGCTTAAGAGTAGAGAGAATAGGACCAACTAGATACTAGGTAAATGTAGGCTAGTTTGGTAATAACATTTTTCACACTAACATATAATAGGCTTCCTATTGATTATGTTCCTCAAAATCCATAAGGAAATTAATGATTAAAAAAGTTGGTGATGCAATAGCTAAAGGTGCAACAACTTTGGAAATAGATATTGTAACTGTAAGTGTGGAAAAAGTAAACTAAATACAATTAAATACACCTCTTAATGAAACATTGTATCAAGATTAAACATGAATTAAACTAATTTAAAATAGAAAAAAGCTTGAAAGCGTCTCATTGTCTCCTATCTCCAAAGATTTATCAAGTTACAGAAGCTCTCAGATTTGTAAGCACCGTAACTGTTTAAAATGCCTATCTAGATAACAGAATGATGCTAAATGCTATGATATGATGATTTCTAATGATTCCTAGATGATATGGAGCTACCGTAAACTATCCTGACATGAAACCTGCTAAATGGAAGCTACAATAAAAACTAATGATGCTACCATGATTCTAAATTTACTGATGCTATGATGCTATGCTAATATGCTAAATGGTAATTGATGCTAATGACAATACTAATGCTTAAGATGCTTGAGTGCTAAATCCTGTAGAGTAAGTTTGCATAAAAAATGATAATTTTTGGGATTTTTTCATGCTTCAGAAGGCTATATATATAAATTTCCAGCAGCAGTTTTGCACAGGGGTAACACAGCAGAGGTTGAGATTCAATCAAGAGATTTGAATGGTAAGAGATGAGAAGGTGGAGTTGATCATGGGGATTGTTCCTCCCCATGAAAACACCAGGCAAGATGAGAGGAAATATTTGACGAAGAAGATTGAGAGGATTGCCTGCAGGTTTGTCCCCGAGGCTTTTCCCGTGAATGCCAGTTAAATTAATTAGATTTGAAAAATCTAATTTTATTGGTGAGTGAATAGAGGGATTTGATTTATGCTTTTATTTAAATATTTTTTATTTATTTAAATTAGCAAAAGGGAAGATAAATAATTTAATTAAATAAACTATAGAAGTTTGTTTATTAAATTAAATAGAAGAAGTATGATGAATAAACAATAAAGTATAAAGCTTTATTTATTTAATTAAGATTGAATATGATGTAATAATTAAATAATTCCAACTATAAAGTTGTTTATTTAATTAAAACTAGAGAAATAGGAGAATTTAGAATGTGAACTATTTAAATAAGTATTTAATTTATTTAATAGTAGATGAATTTGAATGAGATGAAAATAATTGAATCAAGATTGAAGAATTATAATGAACTATTTAAATGCCAATAGTGGCATGGTGTGATGGTTTAAAGGTGGCATTGTTGTTCTTGCTACCAAGGTTCAAACCCCATTGGGGTAGTATTGTTGAGTGGTTGTACTCTGGTTCATAGCTCCGGTTCAAAAGCATTTACCCCTTGAATAAAAAATAATGATGAACTATTTAAATAAATATTTCCAATTTATTTAAGAGTGGAAGATTTTAAGGATTAATTAATTAAATAAGTTGTATTTAATTAATCAGATTTCTCCAGACCATTTTTAGGTGTATACATTTTGTCCCTCTTTGAAGTGATGTGTTTACGCATTGCTTCAAAGAAAATTTTGTGCTACTATTGCTAGTATCGATGAAAAAATTTTAGTGTGACCTAGACATGATTTTCAAGTGATTGATGGATATATATGCCCCCTGGGGAGACAAATTAATGAA
This sequence comes from Sequoia sempervirens, assembly GCA_007258455.2. Lineage (NCBI taxonomy): Eukaryota > Viridiplantae > Streptophyta > Pinopsida > Cupressales > Cupressaceae > Sequoia > Sequoia sempervirens. The sequence continues at coordinate 56,285,860 of VDFB02270651.1, read as the reverse complement.
TTTTTTTGAATTTTTGAATTTTTCTGAATTTTTCAAATTTTTATGATTTTCTAATGATTTGATGTAGATTCGATGAAGATTTGATAATGAAATAATTTATCTCTCGATAATTGATGAAGAAAGAGGCCCTGGATGAATTTCAATTAATCTCCGCTTTTAAAAATTAAATCAATCCCATAAAAGTCCCTTTTTAAATAACCTATAAAAGGTTAAAAAGGTCCTTTTCAACTTCATTTGTGCATTGTGACTTTTGAGAATTTGGTAAGAGAGATTCTTGTGCCACTTGGAGCGAGATGCCGATTCCATATCACACCCACCGTTTTGAGCGTGTTCGACGACATCAGCGGCTGGCCACATTCGAAACTCCGGTATGACTATTATTTTCCTTGATTTTCGTGCATTTTCCTCATTTTTTGTGTATTTTCGGATTTTTGACTTTTAACCTTTTTTTAGTGCTTTAGAAGTTCGTTGTAGCGCTTCTTAGATCCGTTGTAGCGTTTAAAAATTATGTTGAGGAGGTGTATTTTAGCGCACTAATAGGTTAGAGTAGCGCTTTGCAAAGTTTAGCACTTAGGATAGCCGTTGTAGCGCTTCTGTAAGACACATTAGCGCTTTTAGAACTTTAGCACTTTGGTTAAATTTTGTAGCGCTTAGGCTTCCTATTTTAGCACATTCGAAGTTTTAGCGCTTTTACCCAAAATGTTAGCACTTTGACCAAATAGAATGGCGCTTTTGATAAAATGGTGCTTTGTTTGTTTGTAATAGCTCTTTTGTCTAATGAAATGGCGCATGTCATTTTTTTAGCACTTTGAATTCCTTTTTTAGCGCATTTAAATCAAAGTGTTGTGATTTTTGTCAATTTGTTCTTGATTTTGTCGATTTCTGATCGTATCAGCTGTTGGTTTGATATGAATGATTTGTCTAATCAAATACATGATTTTTTGACCTCATGATAGGCGAGGTCTGATATTTTTTTTGATGATAACTATCCTCACGATAGGTGAGGAATAATTATGATTGAAATACCTCATGATAAGCGAGGTTGATTTGATGCATTGATGATTGACCTCACGATAGGTGAGGTTGATTTGATGCATTAATGATTGACCTCATGATAGGCGAGGTTCAATGATGTTTGCTCATGAGATTTGATCAAAACTCTCACCAAGAGCTAATTTGATTTGATATGGTATGTTGATGTTATTTGATGATTGACATGAATTTATTGACTTTGATCTTGTTATGATAATAGGAGCGATTGGGGAACCTCCAGGTTCGAGAGCGTTTTCCTTGGACATTTGATCTTATACCACAGTTGGCATAGCTTGAGACGGCTATTATCACACGTTGTGGATTGTCTGATCTTCTATATATGCTCCAGATTAGGATTAATCAGAGTTTGTTGACAGCGCTAGCCGAGAGGTGGCATAGTGAGCACAACACCTTTCATCTTCCTACTGGTGAGAAGACAGTCACCCTAGAGGATGTCTAGCAGATTATGTAGCTTCCGATTGTTGGAGATGTTGTCGTATATGATTCGACAGAGCAAGGTGGGACTGATGCCCTTCGCAGAGTGTTTCAGGATGATCATATTGTTGGAGAGTGGATTCCATGGCGTGAGATGGTTGATGCATATGCCACTTTTCCTACAGTACTTGTTGGTTTCATCAGAGGATTCCTTAGTCCTAATCACAGGTCTAAGGGATTCTCGGTTGGTTGGGGCTCAGTTTTAGAGAGTATGGTTATTCATGGCACCAGATTTGCTTGGGGCATGTGTATGCTTGCCCATTTATATCATGATTTACATTCAGCTATGTATCTCAGTGATCGAAGTTTATCGGTCGGTGTTACTTTGCTTCAAGTATGGGGGTGGGAGCACATAGTTGTCGCACGTCCAGTTCTAGTTAGACAGAGGCCACCCATGAGACCTTATGTGTTCATATATGTCGGTCGGCTTACTCAGTCCAGACTGGGTAAGTTAGAGTATTGGAGGAGAGTTATTGATGACATAGAGTATGTGACATGGCATCCCTACCTAGATTGTGATCATTGGGATGATGATGATATTCAACTACCATTTCTTTGTCAGTCAATGATCCTGATTGGCCGTGCTCATCGGGTACTAGAGATATTCTTGATCAGACAGGTGTATAGATAGTATGGGATGGTACAGAGTATGCCCCAGGGTGTTGCTCATTACACTCATTTTCAGTTAGATACTGCAAATTGGGGGCCTTGTTTGTCGAATGTTGCTGCCATTCAGGAGTATCGCGCTTTACAGCCATTTGAGTGGGACATTCGGCTAGACATTGTCGAGCCTCTAGTTACAGCAGACTATGCTAAGTTTTTTTCTTTGCATTTGTTTCCACGCCTTACCATTCCAGATGAGCCTGCCCCATTACCTGCAGAGGAGGACGTTCCCGTGGCACATGGGAGGAGACGGAGGAGAGAGGATTTTGGAGAGGTTGAGGCAGAGGATGTTGGTGTGGTTGGTGAGGTAGATGTCGAGCTTCAGGAGGATGTTGGGGTGGAGGATGATGTTGGTACTGAGGAGGATGTTCGTGTTGAGAGCAATGGAGATGAGAGTAGCGAGGATGATAGATTTGATAGTGGAGAGGCTACAGGTGGTTCGAGCCCTATTTTAGATTTTCCCGATGAGACTATGCCTCGTAAGAGGAAGGCTATGGGAGGTATTTCAGAGCGACTGCAAATAGCAGATCTTCAAGTTCAGTTAGAGACTACTCAAGAGCAGCTTATTCGGGCACAGGGTATACTAGAGCAGACCCAAGCTCAGATGCAGGAATAGGCCCAGTTGCATGCAAAGACTCTAGCATCAGTGCAGGCTCAGTTAGCCACAGCTCAGTCACAAATTGCATCATTGACAGCTGAGAGAGATGCAGTTAGACAAACTGCAGGGGCAGCCCAAGCTTAGATTACCTCTTTGACAGCCAAGAGGGATGCGACTAGGTTTGCAGCAGAGGGCGCTTAAGTTGTTGTTGATAGATTACAAAGACTAGCAGATGGTATCTCCCTAGAAAATTTTATGCCAGAGGTTGCTCGTATTGGCAAGGAGATTGATTTTTATAGAGCGAGATATTATGATGCAGTTCCTTTTGTGCAGAGAGTCAGCTATGCGAGGTGTCATTCTGGCAAGTCACGTTCCAGGACTGTTAGTACGGGTGTCATACAGCCTTTACATAGAGATCCCAGGGATCTTGGTTCCTTTGGTGGTAGGGGTCCTGATCCTATGATGCCTACACCGTCTGGAGCCAGCAACACATGATTATTTTCCCTGTTACATTCGAGATGTGATGTACACTTTGATTATTTTGATATACAACAATTTTTGATGCTATATTTCTCTTCATTTCAGACATCATTGTATACTTGACATTATGATTTTGATATATATGAGATGTAGTGGATTCTTCAGTCTATTATGTGTTCTATATGATTCTCTGATGGGTGCATTTTCCTCTATGTTCCATATGTTGTGATGATTTTATTGTTATGATGGTATGCTTTGATATGATGTTGTTCTATCTATGGATGCATGTTATATGGATATATGATGTATGTGGATTAATGATTATGGATATGATGTGTTTAAATGATATACTATATGTGATGTAAATGCAAATATATGATGTAATAAAATGGATGAAAATATTGAATGATATATGATGCAATAAATTGATGGACTTTATGATAAAAATGGATGGATTATATATGGATATGTGATGTAATAAATGGATGGATTTAATGAGTTATGATGATGATGTATGGTTGTGAAAATGGAATGATAGAGATATATGTTTCTTGAGATTTTTGTTATGAATGATGAGAATGCAAAAATGATTTGATTGAAATGTATGAATGATGATGTAAATGCTTTTAATGTATGTAAATGAATATGATGATGCAACTATATGATCATGAGGATGTTTTTGTTAATGTCAAGTATACTCAGTCTATTATGATAAAAGATAATTGTTTAATGAATGTTTCACCAATTTTGTAACAAATACTCTGCAGATGTAACACTATTATGGATGCAATCTACTTTTACCATGAAAATCTACATGTAAACATAGGCATTTTAACAGTACTTTTGCGCTTTGTATCATCATTGAGCGTTTAAAATGTTGAAAGTGAGTACAAGCATCAAAGGTATAATGTAAACTAATGATGAACTGAGTACTACTTTCATGATTTTTGATATTGCAAGCGAACACAAGCATCGAGGTATAATCAAACTGAGATGACTTGAGCATTTCTTGCATACACAGACAAGAATTAACCACTTTCCTATGTGAATTGGAATTTCATCCATGATACTTTGTAGAGCATTTCCCGCGACGATTCACACAGTAATTATGATTAATTCACAGACAGCAGACAAAGAAAATACCATTTCTTCTTCTTGGCATCTCTAGTTCAATACATCATTGAGTTGCTCCAAAGAAATGATAACAATGATCAAAGTACAACTTATCCAAATTTTGCTTAAAGTATTTCAATCATTATTTAGATTAGATCATCCATCCTAATTTTGTGATGTTTTGTGTTTTCGAGTTTTGGATCAAACTAACCTAAAGACCTATCCTAGGGGTCTCAGGGGCTGATCAAAGATTAGCCTTGCCTACGTTATACATGCAGAGACCACGTAGTTCGACTAACACAGACTCATGTTTTTTGGATTTTTTGATACTGACTTTTTGACTTCTTTTTGGATTTTCTATTGTGATATGGATGTTTGATGTGTTTCCGATGGTGATTGATATTCCGTGTTGGTTTGTGCTTTGATTGTTGGGCGTGTCTAACTGTTGTTTATCCATTTGATTAAGCTCAAGTTTATGTTGTCCCCAATGATTTTCAGATGTTTCCCCCAAGCTAGGGTGAGACATGATCACGTGATATGATAGGATAATGGATATAAAATGATGGTGGAAATAACGACCATGACATATATCCAAATAGATGGGAGAGCTGATTTGAATCACAAATAGTGTTTGTTACCAAGTTTTCACCATATGTTTTTATTGCACTTTTTTTCATTCTTTTTGATTGATTTTTTTTTATATATATATTTTTTGTCACCAGGACACCTGTTTGCTAGGTTTTCATCAAGGTAACCATTTTCCGAAACTTAATTTATGCACTAAGTGATTTAGGTATAGAACTTTCTGAGATGGATATTGTTGATAGGTTCATCAAGCAGATCGCCTTCAAGTGTTGATAATTGATATGCTCCCGATCCATACACTGATCTGATTACAAAGGGACCTAGCCAATTAGGTTCAAACTTCCCTTTCTTTTCTCTATCTTGTTGATTCCTAGGGTTTTCCTTTAGGACTAAATTTCCCACTTGAAAGATTCTAGGTTTTACCCTGTGATTGTAACTCCTTGACATTCGTTGTTGGTAGGCCTTCAAATGATTAACTGCTTGTTGATGAAGTTCATCCAATAGTTCTAGTTCTTGTAGCCTAGAGACTCTGTAATCCTCATCTGCTATGATACCCTTCAGTGAAACATGGAGTGATGGTATTTCTACCTCAATTGGTAAAATGGCCTCTGATCCATACACCAAGGTGTATGGTGTAGCTCATGTTGGTGTTTTGATGCTAGTTCTATAGGCCCATAGTGCAGGATTTAACTGAACATGCCAATCACGTCCAACATCATTTACCGTCTTCTTTAGTATTTTTAGGATTGTCTTGTTTGAGGCTTCTGCTTGGCCATTTCCCTGTGGATAGTACAGTGTTGAAAAATGATGTTGAATATGGAATTGTTCACATAATTCTTGAACGTCTTGATTTTTAAAAGGCCTACCATTGTCTGTGATAATCGATTGAGGTACCCCGTACCGACAGATGAGGTAGTTGAGTATAAAAGATGAAATCTATTTTCTAGTGACGGTTGTCAAAGGAACTACTTCTATCCATTTTGTGAAATACTCTGTTGTTGTGATGATGAACTTGTTCCCATTAGACAAAGAAGGATTTATTTTCCCTACTAGGTCTAGTCCCCATTGACAAAAGGGCCATGTGGATGTGAAAGGTCGTAACTCTTGCGTCGGCGCATGAATTAGATTACCATGAATCTGACATTTCTGACACTTTTTAACATATTGATGGGCCTCCCTCTCCATGTTCGGCCAGTAATACCCTAAATGAAGGAGTTTCTTAGCTAGGGTTATCCCACTTGAATGGGTCCCACAAATACCTTCATGGACCTCTCGTAAGGATTTTTCATATTCATGATGCTCCAGACACCGGAGAAGAGTACCATCTAGACCTCGATCGTAAAGGATGTTAGCGATTAGTGTATGTCGCGCAGATTAACGGATAAAGTTATGCTTTTGGTTTCTAGAGAGGTCAAGAGGAAGAGTGTTATCTTTGAGGTAAGTATAGATCTCTCCATATTGTGAGGGTTGAGTGTTGGTTATTTGGCATATGATTTGTGAATCAGGATTATTGTATGCAAGATTAGATACTTGTTCAACCATAAACTCATATCAATCTTTCTTTTTTGATAATTGCAAAAGGGATGCAGTTGTCGCCATGGCATTTGCAACTTTGTTTTCTACCCTTGGTATTTGCTCAAACTTGATATCCATGAAGTAATTTTTAAGATCATCTATCATTTTATTATAAGGCATGAGCTTCTCATCCTTTGTTTGATACTCGTCATTTACTTGATAGATGACAAGTTGTGACTCCCCATACACTTGCATTTATGTGATTTTCCATTCAATAGCTACTTTGATGCCAATAATCAATGCTTCGTACTCAACTATATTGTTTGTACATGGAAACATTAACCTATAGGATCTTGGAATTGTGTGTCCTTGAGGTGTGACAAATAGAATTCCTGCACCAGCTCCTTTTTGTGTATATGATCCATCAAAATAGAGCCTCCATTGTTGTGTTGTAATATTTAGGATGTCGGCATCTAGAAATTCAATGTTCAATGGATGATGATCCTATAATGGAACTTCAGCTAATTGATCTGCTATTACTTGTCCTTTAATGGCTCTCCTGTCGACATATTGGATGTCAAACTCGCTTAAGATCATGACCCATTTTGCAAGTCTCCATGTTAGAGTTGCTTTACCGAGTAGGTATTTCAATGGGTTTATTTTTGCTATGAGCCGAACTGTATGAGTCAACATGTAGTGTCGCAACTATTGGGTTGCAAATACCACTGCCAAACAAGCCTTTTCTATGAATGTATAGTTTATTTCATATCCGTTAAGAGTCCTGCTGATGTAGTAAACTGCTTGTTCTTTTCCTTCAAAATCCTCTTGTGCTAATAGAGCTCCTAAATATATGTTAGTTGTTGCGATATACAGTAATAGTGGTATTTTTGCTACGGGTGGCATGAGTATTGGAGGTGACACCAAATACTGCTTTATCTGACTAAAAGTTGTTTCACAGTTATGATCCCATTTGAATGAAACATTTTTATGAAGTAGAAGATTAAATGGGTGACTCTTATCTGCTAGCTGGGAGATAAATCTCCTGATGGATTGTAACCTGCCTTGTAGGGACCGTAATTGACTAATATTTTTAGGCGGTGACATCTCCATTATTTCTTTAACCTTAGATGGATCCACTTCAATAAATTTTTCTGACACTATGTAACCAATAAGTTTTGTTGATGTCACCCCGAAGACACATTTCTTCGGGTTCAACCTTACATTGAACTTTTCCAGTCTAGTGAATATTTTATCAAGTATTTCCATATGTCCTTCCCTGGTGTGTGATTTTTCTAAGATGTCATCCACATAATCTTCCATCAAATTATGCATCATGTCGTGGAAAATTGTGGTCATTGCCCGCTGATATGTCACACCTGCATTTTTTAATCCGAAGGGAATGACATTCCAACAGAATGTACCCCAAGGCCAAGTGAATGTCATCTTTTCTTGATCTTTAGGTGTTATTTTTATTTGATTATATCCTAAGAATCCATCCATTATAGATAACATGGCATGTCCTTCTATTAGATCAACAATTATGTCAATGCTGGGCAAAGGAAAATCATCCTTTGGGAATGCCTTGTTTAAATCCCTAAAATCCATGCATCTTTTGATGCTATTATCAGGTTTGGATACTGGCACAATGTTTGAGATCTATTCTGCATAATCTATGGACCTGATAAAACCTGCATCCAATAATTTATTCAGCTCATCTTTAACCATAAGGGTGATGTGGGGATGCATCTTTCTCAATTTTTGTTTGACCAGTTTGATTCCCTTTGGTAGTGATAGATGATGCATTAGGAGTTTTGGATCCAATCCTAGCATGTCAAAATAAGACCATACAAAATTTATGTGTCGTTGCTCAAAGAATCTGGTGAATGCAGCTTCTCCTGTTCTATCATGGATGTTGCTAGATGTAAGATCTTTTCCTTTTCAGTTGTTCCTAGATTTATAGACTATGTCGGCTCTACTAGTACTGATGATATGTCATGGTAATGCTCTGGGAGAGTGTCAAATCTTCCATCCTTCGGTGCCTCAGAAAGGTTTTCGCTATTGGATATGTTCTTTATTTTTCTCTTTTCAAAGTCTAATGTTGCCTCGGAGAGGTTTTCACCATTAGATTTATTTTTCCTGTTATCATTTTTGCAACTGAAAGATTTGGCACCCTCCTGTTGTAAAGCATCGATATGAGTGTTATGGATAGTACTTGTATCAGTTTCGTTACTACAAAGATAATTTATGATGGCATCATCGTTTGAAAAGACTGGTATAAGAATAGGTTCGGTGGGTTCCCAGTCAATAAGTTTGGGGTGCATTAAAGGTAACCAGTCATCAAATTGAATAAGGTCAAACTATTATAAGTGTCATGATAGCTAAGTGATCAAAGTTATTGGTAGAAAGTTCGAGGTCTATGACAGTACTCACCTCCAAGTTTTCTGACTCACTCGATGTCTGATCATCCTCTCTTGAGTCATCAATATTTGTAGATCCCATAACAAATGTTCTATTTCCTGAACTTTGTCCCTCCTCTCGTAAGGGTGTATATACTTGGCTAACATCAATCTCTTTGTCAGTATAAGATGTAGCAGATAGATGATCCCATTCATATTTGTTGGATTCTATGTCGAAGCCATCTCTCATTTGTAGTATCCTTTCTACTGCTTTTTGGGTTTCTTCCTCTTTTTGTTCAGTTATGTAGCCTAATCATGTTTTGTCTTTAGGCTGTAATGTTAGAGGTTGAATGGGTTCAATAATACCGTCCTTTCTCTTGCCAATTGGTCATTGACCTTTGTAGCCCATTTTCTCTAAAATGGCCTTCCCTTTTCCATACTGATCTTTTTTTATGTTGACATTCGTTGATGTTGACGCTTCCTTATCTTTGTATAGCCAACTGAGAATGGATTTTTCTTCAGACTCATCTTCGAGTGTACCTGCTTTTATAAACCTTTCATTTAGAGTTGTGATCGGTTGCAATGAACTTGGAGTATTTAATATGGGTTATCCATATGTTTTTAGTGATGGTAGCAACTGTGATAGGCACAAAGATTGCTCAAGAGAATATTCTCCTACGCCCTTTTCCTTTATCTAAACCTTTTCTGAAAAAAGTTGTGATAATTCGTTCATAGGACCTTCGTTGTTTGATGTGTCCGCAATAGTTGTTTATTTCTCTAGATTCTTCTTCTCAACCCATTTAGATATGAAATTGGGTTGGTTGTCAATAGTGGATGAAGTGGAAGTATTGACTTCTCTGTTATGTGGTACCAGAGTGTCTTGAGTTGCTTTTAACATGTTGCAAGTCTGTGGATTGTTGTTGTTAGTTGATATGGTGACCTCATGTTCGTTTACTAAAAATTTCAGACATTGATGGTATGTTGAAGGTACCGCTTGCATGTCATGGATCCATGGACGACCCAATAGTATGTTGTATGTTAGATCCTTGTATAACACTTGACAAACAATCTTTTTGACAATTGGCCCTACCTGAATTGGAAGTATAATAATCCCTTTGGAAGACCCTTCCTCTTCATCATATGCATTTATTGTTATTTTTCTCTTGGCGTCTATGGCGTTGTCAGAATAGCCTAGTGCATGAATCAGTTTCAAGGTAAAAATATTTAAACCAGCTCCTCCATCTATTAGAACACACTTGACACGGTGTTTATGGATCAGAACTTCTATATGCAAGGCCGCATTGTGGGGTGATTTAAAGATACATCATCTTGTTCAGAGAACGACAGACAATGAGGTGTGGTGAGATGTCCCACCATGGATTGGAATTGACAAAAATCCAAATTATTAGGGACCGTTGTAGCTACCAAAGCCTGTTCCAAAACTTCTTTGTGTGATGGTGAAATTTTGAGAAGTTCTAGAATGCATATTTGCGTGGGTATCTTTTGTAATTGGTCCACGATATTGTACTGATGTGATGGGGGACTATTGTTTTTGGAGGAAATTCCTTTCAGTATTACTCTGGACTGCCCCCTTGTCATTATATTGACTTGTGGATGGTCTTGTGTTTCCCTAATCTTTAGGACATTGATTTGATTATCAAATGTGTTTGTGCTTGGCATTATGTTCAGGGATTCAATGTCATTGATGTTTGTGTCATCTTTTTGATTATCAATGTCATTTTTCTCTACCTCGGAAAGGCAAAGAATGGTGGTGTCATAGACATAGTTTATACTTTTTCCCTTACCACTAGAAGAAGACTCTCCTTTTTCATAGTTGGGTAATGGATTGGTAAATGCAGTGTGATCATTGTTTGTCTGATGCCCTTTGACAAACACCTTCTTGGCTTCAATCAAGTCTTGTATTAGGTGTTTTAGTTGCATACAGCCATTTGTTTTATGTACTTTATTCTTATGGAAATTACAATAATTTGCATCGTTCCACCAGGATGTTTTTACCTTTGGCTCCCAATTTTGAGCTTTTGGTAAAGTAATAAGTCTGTTTGCAATGAGTTCTCTCATTGTTGATTCCAACGTTTTTCCTAATGGGGTGAATTTTTGTCTATTGGATTGTCTTTGGTATGACGGTCGAGATTCTCCATTGTTGGTGTTATTGTTTTGAATAGTGCTCTGATTGTTTTTTTGGTCTTCATTTTGATTTGTTTTGACAGTTGATCCTGTCAAATTGAATATTGGTTTTATATTGTCAGTTGTAGGTTCATTGCTTCCAGTATTTCTATTTTTCTGCCAAAAATTTTCCTTGTCATTGTTTCCATAGTGATTTGTGTTGCTGGATGTTTCATTGTAGTGCTTAATCACTCCTCGTTTGACTAGGGATTCTTCGATTTTGAGCCCATTTTCAATTACTTTTTTGAATGTTGGGGTACATTGCAATTCGAGTCTATAACTCATATGATCATTTAAGTTGTCTATAAATAATTCAATCTTCTCCTCTTTAGGTATAGATCAAGAATATCTAGCGAACAACTTTCTCCATCACTGTAAGAATGATAAGAATTTCTTACCATTTTTCTATTTCAGGTTATATAGATCTTTTATGGTTGTGTCATGTGTTATGTTGAAGGAGAATTGAGAAATGAATTTGTTGACCAATTCTTTGAAGGATCTAATCCCTAGTTGTAATTTTGAGAACCATTCCATACAATGGGCCCCCAAACTCCTAGGAAATAACCTCATGAGGTATGTATCTTCTTGTGCAAACTCGGGGCTCATTGTTCTGAATTCTCGTACATGGTCAATCAGGTCTAATTTTTCATTGTATTTGTCATATTTAGGAAACTCACAATACCTTGGGAAGGGTATCATATCCACACATGGATGAAAAGGGTAAGGAAAAATGTCCTTTAATAAATATTTTTTGTGGTTCCTGTTTGCATGTTTTGAATCTGTTGTTGTAGGGTTTTAATTTGAGTTGTCAAAGCGACCACTTGATCTATATCCTGGGTGTGGTTTGGTTCCGTTTCATTGGTTCTAGGTGTTTCCTTTAACCGATTGATGTCAAAATCTTTCGGAAGTTTGGCACCTAACTCTGCTAACATCAAGAGGTATTTCTCCATGTCTTGTTCTAAGACCTTTTCCATAAATTTATGAAAATTTGGGTCTTGTTGGGCATGTTGTATATCCTCTTGTGTTATTTCGTTATTTTCATGTTGTTGGTATCGGAAAAAAGGGTTTTCTTCAGTCATGTTTATATTTTCAGTTTCCTTCTCTCTGAGTTTTTGTCTTTGCAACCTTGTTAAGATTGGCATACAAGTTTTGGTTGTTTTTCACTAAACTTAGATATTCTATGTGGTGTTAGTGTCAATTTGATTTTAAAGAAGCCCAATAGAATGATGTATTTTATTGACAAGGCTAAGTTAAAATTCCTGATTACCGAATTTTGTTTCATGATGGTAAGATGTCAAAATCTTGATGAGGAAACTTGACTCAATAATCTAGGTTTTGTTTTGATAATTGGACACTTTATATTTTGCAAGATCTGGTTTATTTTGTTTGAAAACAATTTAACTTGTAAGAACCTACTTTGTTTCCGGTTTTTAGGACACTGTCTGATCTGTAAAATCTTTCTGACTGGTAAAATCCTATGTTTCTGATGTCAATATGTCTGACAGTTGTTTCGGAAGATTCTCTATTTTTCTGTTATGTGGAAGCGCTAATATAGAAGGCAGAAGCACTAAAACCGAATGCAGAAGCGCTATAATTTCTAATAAAAGCATTGTAAAATAGTGTAGAAGCGCTAAGACAGAGCGCAGAAGCGCTAAAAGACCGACTGGTAATTGACACTGGTAATGTTTGATAATGACAGAGCGCTATAAAATTAATCAAAAGCGCCGAAATAGATGCTAGAAGCGCTATGTTTGACTATGCAAGCACTAAAAGATGGCTCAGAAGCACTAGAACAGTGCTGACACTGGAATTTTTTGAAAAATTTTGGTTTGTTGTTGACAAAAGCGTTGTAAGATTGCTCAGAAGCGCTAAAACAGAGGGTGGAAGCGCTATTATTTTTGTTTAATTCCAAGCAGAGGGTGGCAATATGGGTCTCTCAGCTGCTATGTCTTCTTTCTCTTCTTCTTCGTCCAAGACTATGGATGTTGTAAGAAACTGATGGGGTGTTTCGTTCTTTTCAAAAATAAATGTTCTCAAACTACTGATAATGTCAGTTTGAGTGCCTTCAATGTGTACATTATCGGGCTAAAATATTGGTGTGGTTAGCCCTGGTTGTTGAACGGGAGTTGTAGGTCGCCAAATGGTCATAAGGTATGTTGTATGATAGTTTCAATATCTTATTGTAATGTCATTCATTACCTATTCCCAGGCAAGAGGTAGTAACATGGGTCTTCCTACTGCTATGTTTGTCTTTTCTTCTTCTTCATTCAGAATGATGGATGATGTAAGAAACTGATGGGGTGTTTTTTTTTCCTCAAAAATAAATGCTCTCAAGTTACTAATAATGTCGGTTTGGTCGTTTTCAAGATGTATAAGGCTAGTTTGTATGATAGGTGGTATAAGGCCTGGTTGTTGAATGGGAGCTGTAGGTCACCAAATGGTCATATGGTGGTAACTCCTTGATTTTGGATGTCAACCTAAGGTTTCCAAAGACTTTTCTATCGTAAGAACTGATCAGGTCTGGTGGAGTATTCTATGGCGGGTTGTGGAATGGAGGATTGACGAATACGTTGACTACAGTTAGATTCCTGTGAAAGAGCGCTTCTCTGAATATAGGCTTATGAATTCAAAGGTTCTATAGCATAATCATCAATGTAACCCCTATCGAAATCATGAAACCTATGGAGGAATGTTCTATGATGAAGCAAAGTCTTCCTATTCTGATACAAGAAATGTCTTCTTTGCAAAAGAAGTCTGTAACTAAGTGGTGTCTTGGGTTTTCTAATTCTCTTGGCAAGAGATTTTCTGACAAACTTAGTGGTTTTCCAATCTCTAATCATATATTCTTAGTTTTGATTTTGTTTGATTTGTTTGTATTTTTTAGGATGATGTTTTATTTGAATTTTAATGATTTTGGAATACACAACACTCAAATGAAGACAGTTGTTTTTAAGAGTTGTAATCTAAACAAATAGTGTATGTTCAAAAGAACCACGCATGGTCCTATTTTCACTGGTTTGATAATAATAAAGCACTTCAGACAGACTCACTCTTAATAGTCAAAAGGTCATCATTATACTCAACAGCCCACATCTTAAAATTGTGTCAACTCACACAGTCGTGTCATTCCCTAGAGGGCGCCCGTGTTTTTGTCTTTTCTAGGTGTGTACTCAAGGTTAGATTTCTCGATCCCCTGAGCAAACAGTCTGTGGAATTTATATGGTGAGTGTCTTGGGGGTAGATTCTTCCCTCCCCTTGCACTGCGAGTATTACAATGTCTGGTTACTAACTCGGTTGGATACTACACTAGGTTCTTAGAAAGGGTTTTTGTTCGGAGCGGCAATAATAGACTCCCTCAGGAGACCTCCCAACCTTTAGAACAAAGGTTTTAGGGATGGTTTATCTTGCACACTTCCGGAAAAAGTGGGTTTCCCCATATTTGTTTTAAATTTTATAGTGGGGTGGAAAAACTTGGCTTTGGTTTGAACCCACTTAGGTCATTCTCGTAGGGTGAGTACTTTTTCCCACTACAACAGGCCTTCTAAAGGATGTAATAAAACTTGAAGAATGCATAAAAAGGATGAGTTTGGCTCTTTGGATCACCCAGTTAAGGGGAGAGCATATTCCTATCAACCATACAAACACAAAAATCACTTGTTTAATTTTAGAGCCCAAACGAAAATTTTCTAATCTATGTGAAGATGTTGCTTCACAAAAAGACATGGTGTTCATTTTTAAATCCCAAATTGAAAAGTCTGGTGACTACCCCAGATTGATAAAAATTTAATCCAAATGAAAATGTGACTAACCTAGGATTGATTCATTTTTAAACCAACTGAAGAAGTGCCTATCCTAGATTGATTATTTTTAATCCAACTGAAGAAATGAAATTTACTGGCTGCGGACACGTTGGATCCAGAAAATGAATTACACAGAAGCGCTATGACATTGGTCAAAAGCGCTATAGAAATATCCAGAAGCGTTATAGAAATAGCCCTAAGCGCTATAGGATTTTACAAACGCACTAAAACATATGTTGGATGTGAACTGTCGGCATGTGCTGGAAGGTAAGATCAAAGCACTAAAACAGTCTTTCAAAGCGCTATACTTTTCTTCAGAAGCGCTAGAACAGAATTCAAATGCACTATAGTTTGTCTCAAAAGTGCTATAGAATCTTCCAATCGCGCTAAAACAATTTACGCCAGATTCTTGTATGAAAACTTTCTTAAAAAACTTGTTAAAAACATGGGGTACAACCCCACGATGGGCGCCAAAATGTAAGTGTGGAAAAAGTAAACTAAATACAATTAAATACACCTCTTAATGAAACATTGTATCAAGATTAAACATGAATTAAACTAATTTAAAACAGAGAAAAGCTTGAAAGCGTCTCATTGTCTCCTATTTCCAAAGATTTATCAGGTTACAAAAGCTCTCAGATTTGTAACCATCATAACTGTTTAAAATGCCTATCTAAAGAACGAAATGATACTAAATGTTGTGATATGATGATTGCTAATGATTCCTAGATGATATGGAGCTACCATAAACTATCTTGACATGAAACCTGCTAAATGGAAGCTACAGTAAAAAACTAATGATGCTACCATGATTCTAAATCTACTGATGCTATGATGCTATGCTAATATGCTAAATGGTAATTGATGCTAATGACAATACTAATGCTTAAGATGCTTGAGTGCTAAATCCTGCAGAGTAAGTTTGCATAAAAGATGATAATTTTCAGGATCTTTTTCATGTATATATAGATTTCGGGCAACAGTTTTGCACAGGGGTAACACAGCAGAAGTTGAGATTCAATCAAGAGATTTGAATGGTAAGAGATGAGAAGGTGGAGTTGATCATGGGGATTGTTCCTCCCCATGAAAACACCAAACAAGATGAGAGGAAAGATTTGAGGAAGAAGATTGAGAAGATTGCCTGTAGGTTAGTCCCGTGAATGCCAGTTAAATTAATTAGATTTGAAAAATCTAATTTTATTGGTGAGTGAATAGAGTGATTTGATTTATGCTCTTATTTAAATATTTTTGATTTATTTAAATTAGCAAAAGGGAAGATAAATAATTTAATTAAATAAACTATAGAAGTTTGTTTATTAAATTAAATAGAAGAAGTATGATGAATAAACAATAAAGTATAAAGCTTTATTTATTTAATTAAGATTGAATATGATGTAATAATTAAATAATGCCAACTATAAATTTGTTTATTTAATTAAAACTGAAGAAATAGGAGAATTTAGAATGTGAACTATTTAAATTTAAGTATTTAACTTATTTAATAGTAGATGAATTTGAATGAGATGAAAATAATTGAATCAAGATTGAAGAATTATGATGAACTATTTAAATAAATATTTCCTATTTATTTAATAGTGGAAGATTTAAAGGATTAATTAATTAAATAAGTTGTATTTAATTAATCAGATTTCTCCAGACCATTTTTAGGTGTATACAGTAACATATCAAGCTACCACTAACACTCTGCAACATTTACAAGCACAATAAATTATTATTTCCATTAAGTTGAACCTATACCTAAGGTTTAGAAGACCTATGTCCTATCCATTAGATGATGGATGCTTTATTTTCATTATTCCTTGAAATACTTTATCATTAACAAGAAAGTACGATTTTGAATAAAATAGAACAAGAGAACTTGAAGATGAAAAGTTAGTTAATCAAACTCAAATCTAACAATGATAAAATAAAATATCAATTACAATTATCAAACATTCCTCCCAAAAAATCAATTCCTCAATTGCTAGCACTTCTTGTAGAAAAGAGGATAGTATTAAAATAAATGAAGCTTTTATTATAGAGTACTCGAGGAAAAAAGAATAAATCCCTACCAAAAGAAAAAACTTCCTAAGAGAGGTTATCATAAGGTTTTCTAATCTAGAATTCAAAACATTTATAGATTATGTGGTACTTTGTAGGAGCATTTTGAAAAGGTTAAAAAAGTATTTGGTAAGAGGAATGAAGTGAAGGCAGAACTTTTAAAAATTAAAGATAAATGACACCTTAGATCTATCGAATAAAGCATGTAGAGAAGAATTCCCCAAAAATTTGGTGGCAAATAATGTATATAAAATGCTTACTAATATGGTCACATTTATAGAGAAAATGGAAACTAATCTAAAAATGAAATGTGATGAGTTCCAAGAATTGACCAAGGCTAAAATATCAAATGTAAATAATGATATCGGAAATCCTAAAATATTAGACACTTGGAAAGAAGAGTTTAATATGTTGTCATCTATTTTTGCAGACCTATTAATTCAAAATGAATACTTAAACTCTAGTACAACCAATTGGGTCCTAACAAAATTTTGATGTTAAAAGCAAAAGTTGATGTATTCATGGAGAGTAGTAAAAATTTGATAACAAATGTTAATATTCTCATTAATGTTGATCTTCCAATCGATCAAGAATGGAATCATCAAAATGACACCTACACTTGGTTTCATGAAATGTTTATTCAATGCAATCTTTCAAAGAGAGTATTTCAATATCATATCAATCCAAAAAAAAATGGAGTACAATTTTGGGTCCATCAAATGATGATTTGATAGAACAATTAAGCTATAAAATACAAGTGACATCACAACACAATTAAAGTAACATGCAATTAGGGTTTTAAAAAAGACAACGGTCCATCCAAAAATTCGTTCATCCAAGATAAGTGAGTGAATTCTAAGTTTTGCTACTATGCATATTTTCCAATACTTATTGAGGGTTTCCCACTCAAAGTTCCAAAGCAATACAAATTCCATCTCTCCTCGTAGTTTCGACATCAAAGAATTTGACCTTGTTCTAATCAAGACAGATACCAAGGAGATTTTTAAAAACTTAATGAGCTACAAGTGAACACTACGACTTTAAGGAAGATGTTTAAGAGCATAGAAAGGTACATAATGGAGAGTGTAAAAATCGTTAGGGAATGTGTGGAAACAATGGATATTCACTAAATTGAATGCAAAAAAGGCTTTTCAATCTTATAACATCTAACATCATGTGAAGAATATCAAGAAGCATTTACAAGGCTTTTATCACTTGAAGATCAACCCTTGGGGAAGATTAATGGGATTTGTTTTAAGTGCCCTAAAAGTTGTTTTGGATATTTTTTCTTTTTTAAGAAGAATGATAATTGCTTTTCAAGATGTAACACATGCAAGTCAAATGCCAATTATCCTTATGGGGTGAGTATTGCCTCTTTCTATAAGAGTCATCTTCCTAGTTTAACAATGAACCTTTTGCTACGTTAAGTACCTTGGTATATTCAATTAATAACAAGCTTTAGAGTGTCCATGGCAACGTGTTTCTATGTTTTTTGTTTTGTTTTGTTTTTATGTGATTGTAAAAATTCCCAATTTTCTAAGTTAATAACATGTTATATATATATATATATATATATATATATATATATATATATATATATATATATATATATATATTAGTTCTTCATTATTAACTTAGTACTTTCAAGAAATTTGAAAATCTGTAGGTTCATATTTGTTGTTTCATATTGTAGTTAGCTAGCCTTCCATCACAATAGATGTAAAAACTTTCATCGTAATAGAGGAGAGGGGCCCATAGTGGAGCACCCTAACTTCGCGTTCTTCAAAATCCTACATGAAAATTTTCAAATCACTCCCAATTCTATACAACAGTTTATTTGGCAACTCATGTGCTTCTATATTTTGTTTTAGGGCCACATCATCAAATATGATGTCACATCAGCATGCTTTTTGTTGAGGTGTCCAAAAAGGCCCCAAAAAAAAGTGAGACTAAGAGTGGTGCACTAAGTCATGTTTTATTGGTGCGCGGATGTGGCATCACATGATTTGTCATTTTGTGTACTTTATGGATAAAAAGTGTTTAGCAATTGACTATTAAAGTGCTCCACTATAGGGCCCACTGAGGACTACTTCTATTCCCACTATTGGACCCTACTCCATTATGGGCCCCTCTCCCCTATATAGGACGATTTGATTGATAATAGATCGTTAAGAATTTTTATGAAAGCAATTTAGTTGCATTGTGTTAAATCATATGTACTTAAATGAAAAGCCTCTTTGAAGCATAAGGATAGCCTTTTGTTTCCAAGGGATGAACACATCAATCTTGAAACTAGTTGATCAAATTTTCTAAAATAATTTCACTATAAATTATATCATAATAAATCTATTAATTGTCAAAGATAAAAAAAATCAACATAAGATCATTCTAAAATTATTTAAAATAAATTTGTCAATTGTAATTTATATTTGGTCTAAAGTTCTATAATTATAAAACTACAAAGATTAACATTACTGACATAATATTAGACTACTCATGTCATTTAAAATTGGATCTTTATTTACAAAGTTACAAAATTTTCTTTTTAATTTGTCTTCTAAGATCTAAAGGAAAACCTTCACTAGCCTTGCAGAGGAGTTGTACCTATTCTTGTCGATTGCTCAAATAGCCTATGATTTCATTACAAAACCCACTCGATTCTAACCCAACTTGTATCCTCCAGGTAAAATTTTCAATGTACATCCTTTAGAATCATAAAGAACAATTTGGATAACAAATGGTATGGTCTGTGTCATGATTGATATAAGCCAATCTTGAGAAGCATTGTGTGCGAAAGAACATCAAATACTGTCTTGGGCGAATCCAAACCTGCATCAAATAATTGACACGACACTACTTCATCTTTTACTACCCATTTTCTGATAAGCACAAAGAGGAGTTATCCAAGGAGATTGCCCTTCAGACATTTTGCGTCGGCATATGTCATTTTGATAGATTCACAGGTATTAAATCAGTGCACTATGACGAATCTCGTTCATGAAATGAACATTTGTATATTTGGGCAAGAAATGTAACCCTTCAACACTCATGTCTTAGTATGTGATTGATAATGTCCATTTCCTACCAAAACCAATGACTCCCTCCGATTGACAAATTAGTCCCCAGTCCTCGTGCAGGCAAATTACTTTAAATTTGAGTGTATTTCATGCACCTTGTATCGAAATAAACCACATGCAAATGGTTCTACCCCTGTGGGTTCCAATTGTATGACTCTTCCTTCCTGCATGAATCTAAGTCTCTTAAAAGAATATATATATGGTTTTACCTTCCTTGGATCATATAAATACAATATATGCTTTTGGTAGCCTCGTCCACCTCTCAATCGATCAAAAGAAACAATATAAGCTTTATTGTAGTCATATTCTGCTCAATTTTTTAAAACCTCAACATTTCAGTATCAAAAGCAAAGAAACAATATTTATGATAATTCAGTTGCTCACAAGATTTGGCATTAGTTTTATTATTAAACCATATCGCTGAAGCTGATAAACTTGCTATTTATAGGAATACACCTTTGTTATTCAAAAACACGTGAAAGTGTTTGAAGAACTTTTCCATCATGAAAGGAGAGCAAAATTGGCCCAATATAACATTTTGCCCATTTCCTAAGATGCATTTTTACATAATTATGTGTGTTATAATATACACCACAGAAGAAAAACATGCAACAATCTTCCTAAAACACATGCTACAAATCAGCTTTTCTGCGATCCTCCACCCAAATATTTATATACCCCATATGCTGCAGTACCAGCAAAGAACACTGCAACAGTCGGAGTGAAGGAAGGATACAGGTACTTAACCAAAAAATTATCCCATTCTTCGGGCAAGAATCCTGCAAAAATATCTTCATAATTGCTATCAGGATGATTATATAAACAACTGGCCACATGCTAGAAGAGAGCAGCAATGTAATAATTGACTAAAGGACAACTAAAAACTGGGTCAATGACAGATTCATCATAGTGAATGTATTAATCAAATTAATTGGAGACTTTGCGCAGCGTGGAGCATTTTTCATATTAGAACAAGCACAAACATGAGACAATGTCAAAGAGCATAAATCGCACTTCATAAAAAAGTAAACATTCTCAAACACATGGTTCTCAAAACTGGCTGCAAGCAAAGCAAAGCAGGTATGATAAGAATAGTTAGCGTAAGTAATAAAAAGAGACAGGAAAATCTCGATAGTTATACCAATTAAGGTGTCTAAATTAATTAGAGAACACTCAAGGTGAAAGCTTCGTACCTTTGCATCTAAGTCAGATGAGAGCTGATATGTTAGTTTGATATTTCACTACATGGTAATATCAACATTAAGTCTCAATTCCCATTAAAGAAGATTTAAAATAGAGATTACAACTAAAAAAAATGACATCACTGGACAACACCAATTTAGAAATGAGGACCCCACGCTATCTACACATTTACTGGCAGCTATATTTATTTATAAGATTGTTGTATCCTTATTCATTCCTCTTGTATACCAGTTTGAATGGTGTCCCTATCCCCATACCCATATCCCCACATCATCAGATGACTAAGAAAATTACTGAACAAAATAGCCATACATTTTTTTCTAGACTTCCACTTGGATTGGATGTAAGCTCCCACTGTAACAAAGCAGCACACTTGACCGTAGGTATAAAACACTTGAGACTATTGCATAGACAATCTAATTAAATAGAGAGTAATCCTGAGCATTTACATTTAGACGGTTAACATCATTAATACTTGCTCATAATCAAATAAAGCTCTAAACTTTGGAATCAACCATTTCCAGATTTTATGCATTCATAATGGCACCTCTTAATCTTTTCAAAAATAAAATATAAATAGGTTTCAATCCTTAAAAATTGGATTTCAAAGCCTGTTCAATATACAATCAGAATCTTTTATTATGTTGTCCTCTTGAAAGAGAAGGCTAGTGTATTGAAATATAATAAAGATACCTAAAACACAGACATGTTCCAATGCAATAGTACAAAGATTTGGGACCAAAATGTACAACTTGAGAAATTTCTGGATAGCTTGGAAAAAGCCATTGTAAATCTTGTGCAAGAGTGGAAAAACTTTGAGTTGAAGACAATCTAAACTATAATTTTTTCTGCAGTACCAATACAGATTCAAAAGCCATGCATGACAATATATGCCTTTGAAAATATTACTTATTTGAAAACGAGTTTGATAAAAACAAAATTGGTTTATCATTGGAACGCCTTTCTATTTAACTCTGGAGTTGACAGAGCATTAGGGTACCCTTAAGCAATTGCTAATAAGTACTCCACGAATATTTTCGTAACAAACGATAGGTTGTTAGGTACCAAGCTATTAAATATTTCTTAAGGATATTCTGATTTCCAAGCATGCTAAGCCTTTAGGACCACAAGGATCCTAAGGACTTACTCAGTATGCATTTGCACTCCACTACTGATTTAAATTTAGCTGATATCTTACATCCATATTTTTGCAAATTTCAAAAAAAGAGACCATAACAAGTTACAATACACAAACGTTAAAAAGTTTCCCAGCTGCATGTGAACCATTAGTTTAATGAAGGCCATACTGTTTCAGAAAACCATGATCGCTCTGGAGTTGAGGAACAGATCATTGCACCAAGGCAAAGAATGTCCGAGTTTTCTCTTGTTTTCCTATTTTCATTCACAGGATCTTGTAGATCTTGCATACAACACCTTAAATCGCATTGCTCTGTCTCAGGGAGTCAACACATTCACCTTCCAGACATGGCAATCAAAGATATAGAAATGCAAGGAAAAAGAGGCAGTGTGGTTCAATAAAATTTCTACTTTACATCCTTGCTGCTTCCCCTATGAGACCATTCCATTGAGAAAGTACACAATGAGAAATCTCACCACTTATTTAGAATTTCCACTAGTGTTCTTTACATTTTCCGCCTCAGTTCTTTCAATATTTCATGGAGTTGGAAAATTGAATATCACTTTTGCAGACATTCCGGGATTATTTCCATTATTTAAACACATTACTTGTGACAAGAGTACTAGAGCAATTGAATTGGATGTTAGGTTTCCACACAATTGCTTGTGACTAGAGTACTAGAGCAATTGAATTGGATGTTATGGTTTCCCCACTACTGCTTGTCACTTAACATCTTTTTGAAAAGCAGTAATATCAAGTTTCAACACATCCCAAATTTTTAGCCCCATTTGATCTCCAATATCCAGAAGCAACTACAGAAGCTTTGCAATCTGTGCATAAAGCTTTTGTGGGTCATATCGTCAGATACTCCCAATTATAATGTTACATCTCCAAAAAGAATAATAAGCTAGTTATATATAGCCCAAAAAAAATAGGTCATATATCTTAATTGATTTTTAAAATGTTCCCAAATAGGAGCATTATTGTGGTGAAGAACCCCATATGTGGACCAAACAGTCAAAAAATTGGCTTTAGGAATCAACAAATGATTAAAAGATGGCCTCCATTTAGGATGAATGGGCATTTGCATGGGTAGGAGTTAGGACAACCCAGGACATCCATGAATGACTAGGTAAAAATTGGCAAAAAAATAATGGATATAAAATCTCATACAGCACCGTTTATGGAGTCCCTAGATACAACAACTTGGTCCTGAGGCTAGCAACTTGACAGAAGAGTAATGTAAAACCCTTGGATTCATGGGCATTGCTTCCATAGGTATGTTTTGAACTTTCGCATCCTTTCATGTTGTTAGTGTTTTATGATCAGATTTAACAGAAAGCAGAAAATGCAACACAAACACATTAAGACATGAACAATATAACACAGTATTTATCCTGGGAAAACCCTCCTCATGAGGGAGAAAAACCCAGCCACAAATGTATCTCTCTTATATTAAATGAAATAGCAGCAAACAGCTTACAACTTGACCCACAGAAGAATAGTATCTCTCATAGATACATGCATACAACAGAACTCTGTTTTCCTCTGTAATTTCAATCTACTCTTCAAAAGATAATCTGCTGTAGATGGCAAACTCTTCTTGAAATAACCACTTAACTTAAGCAAGAATCAATCCCAAAATAGGGAATCGTCACTTGCATGTGCATGCAAAAGGAGACGCACTAGGAGCATTACAATTGCCTATTTTAGGAGCAGTTACAAATACATTTCATGCAAAGATTCTCTTGCATGTCTGATCGAAGATTCTATTGCATGTCAACCATATTAAATAAGACATTTATGTGGGTCAGCCAACTGACATAAAATCTATTTTAGGAAGATACTTCTACTGCTAGAAGATACCTCTTGACGCTATCAGAACATTAACATTCCCTCTTAGCTAGGGAGGTATCTTTTCAGATATTCATGCACAAGTGACCATCACGGAATTACTCAACGTGATGTTGTCATCTCATCATGACGTCCACCATGGCTACTCCAAGAGAATGAAACAAGGGCTTTCACCTCAAATTTCTCTCGTAGAGAAAGATGCACTAACAAGGGCTTACACCTCAAATCTCTCTCGTAGAGAGAAATGCAATAACAAGGGGGCTTGCACCTCAAATCTCTCTCACAGAGAGAAATGCAATAACAAGGGCTTACACCTCAAATCTCTCTCACAGAGAGAAATGCATTAACAAGGGCTTGCACCTCAAATCTCTCTCGCAGAGAGAAATGCAATAACAAGGGCTTACACCTCATATCTCTCTCGCAGAGAGAAATGCAATAACAAGGGCTTACACCTCAAATCTCTCTGTCTCAGAGAAAAATGCATTAACACAGATCTTCATGATGATATGACTCCCTCTGAAGCTTCAAGTACTAGCATCAACCTTCTGACCTCCTCGTACAAGGTTGCTTTTGATGAATTGTCAGACTCCCTCTGAATGTAAATTCCTCCTCTTTGAAGAAACTGATCTCAAAGACAACCTGAATAGGTTCTTCCTCTTCGAGAGATGTTTTCAGTCGCCAACTCAGTCACATGGCTGCAAGCTATGACTCCATGCTTGATCATTTCTTTAGTCGACAAGACTTCCTCACAAGATACTTCAAGCTCTTCCTCTCTGAGCAATCTATCATCACCCCCTTGCTCCTCAATCCGTCCTGGAAGCATTTTAGAGAGAGATTACTAATAGTTCATAGAACTAAACTATCCTGAAGAGAAATACAAATGCTAGAAGCATACATGATTCACTATCTCAATGTTATAGCATGAATTAATAACTACATAAAAATTCATGAATATTATTCAAACAGGAAATACTTATCTCGTTGAAATCAAAATTTCCTTAAGTGTTGTACTTAAACGCTTTTTCAGGTCTGCACTTATCTTTCCCTTAGGTCTGCTCATATGAGCATTAATTCTGCTCCTAAATGCTGACTCTGCTTAAAACAACAGTTCCTTCTCACATATTTATGATGATGCTCTATAATCAGCAACTATAACAACTCATAGTGAATATGCAATTGCACAGGCTCATACGTCTATCCTTCCTGAAGTGACTATAACCTGCTTAACTCACATCAAACACAACAACTAGTGGCCAAGATACAATAGACTTGATGTCTGGATTTACACAATCAGCAATAGGCTTAGTCAACCCAAATCTGATCAGGTCTTTTCAAAAACCCGCTCTGATACCATGTTAGTGTTTTATGATCAGATTTAACAGAAAGCAGAAAATGCAACACAAACACATGAAGACATGAACAATATAACACAGTATTTATCCTGGGAAAACCCTCCTCATGAGGGAGAAAAACCAGCCACAAATGTATCTCTCTTATATTAAATGAAATAGCAGCAAACAGCTTACAACTTGACCCACAGAAGAATAGTATCTCTCATAGATACATGCATACAACAGAACTCTGTTTTCCTCTGTAATTTCAATCTACTCTTCAAAAGATAATCTGCTGTAGATGGCAAACTCTTCTTGAAATAACCACTTAACTTAAGCAAGAATCAATCCCAAAATAGGGAATCGTCACTTGCATGTGCATGCAAAAGGAGACACACTAGGAGCATTACAATTGCCTATTTTAGGAGCAGTTACAAATACATTTCATGCAAAGATTCTCTTGCATGTCTGACCGAAGATTCTATTGCATGTCAACCATATTAAATAAGACATTTATGTGGGTCAGCCAACTAACAAAATCTATTTAAGGAAGATACTTCTGCTGCTAGAAGATACCTCCTGACGCTATCAGAACATTAACACATGTAGCATTCAGTAAGGTATGCATACTGCTATATTTATTGTGCATTTGTGAGCCTGGTGAATTACCTTTAAATATATTTTATGGGAAAATAATTCCCAAATTATGTGAGTATTTATTGCTGTAACTTTCCTGTTATAGTCTTAACTTTATCATTAGGACCAAATGACATGTATAGAGGCCATATCAATTTAAGTATAGAGGAGGAAGATAGAGTAAGAAACACTTTGGATGCATGTGAGTTTTGAGGTATTAAGTGACTTGCAAAAAGAAATATCTGGTTTGCAAAATTTATAATATGCTCTAAAAACTAAAGTGCCTACCATATTTACCTAAATAGATTTGAGTGTACTTCCAAGAAAGAATTGTTGAAAAGGATGCATCTAAGAAATTTTTCACTAATAATGAGCATCATACATTTTTTTGATGAAATAGATCTATTTATTATTGCACAAATAATGTACAGCCTATTCACAATAAAAAATGAACACAATGGAATCACATCTCAAAGCTCCAAGCAAAGCCTAGAAATCCAATGTATCATATGGCCCCAAAAAAGGAAAAAGATGCTACAACATTATACAGCCCCAATAAGGAAATAGTTGATCAAGTTAAATTTATAACATACAGCGAATTAAGCAGCATGAGCAATAAAGCCAATAGGCGGAGGGATATCTCAATCATTTGATTTGGAAACTCACCCCCATTTGGTAAGTCTTAGCCTTCTCAAGTAGTTTCTTAATTTTGCCCCCTTGCTCAAGAAATTGGCTATATGGGATGTCTCGCCATGGGGAAATGGCCAAAGCCAAACAAAAAAACATGTCCTACACAATAGAAGGAACCCATCCACTTTCTTGAGAAGACATAGAAGAGGGCAAATGCCCAAATTGCAAGGGAGGACCATCTAGTCCATTGTACCACCTGCAAAGGAGGAGACCAACAACCCTGGATCTACAAATGTCACCAAGAGTGTTCACTACACCCATGTCTTTAGCCCTAACACAAGGACCATACATGAGGTGGTGAAGGAGGAACCTAAGCCACCATGCAAGGACAATTACCCCAATGATCCAACAAGGTTTGAATGTGGGCCACTTCCAAAGACACCTTGATACATGCACTTGAATCTGCATTAACAAATTTTATGAGTTATAACCAAAGATTTGGAGTGAGTAGAAAATTGCTTGTCAACTAAATTGTAGCAAACATAGAAACATTTCTATCTTTCCAAATAGTAAACAAAATCTCCATTCTAAAGGCATGTCAAATATGGGTAAATTTAGCTAGAAATCTAAGCCCATTCCCCCTAAGGACATTGTGCCAAATAAAGGACACGAATTGAAAAGTCTCAAAAAAGTCATGTATCCATGACCAAGCCAACTAAGCTCTAGAATATAAAGTCATGGATGAAATTGTCTGCAGAAGGGACACTTAGGAATAGAAACTTCCAAATAAACAAGTCGTTTACCAATAGGAAGACCTCAATATAGAAGTCACCAAGAAAAATGAGCAAGCTAGGCTCCACAATAGCTCTACAAACCATATGAAATTTCTTGCTCTAGACATGAACAAAAGAGCAAAGCAACCATCCTCTCATTTAGCTTCTAAGTCATAGGCATGTAAAGGAAAAGCCACCTCTATAAAAGGATTCCTTGTCTTGACTATTCAAGTTGAACTTGACTTTAGTTTGAGACCAAGAAAGACAAGAAGTTCTTTTAGAATAAAGATCCTAAACAATATGAATTCCTCTTCTAAAAAATTTAAGGGAATGAATCCATCGAATCTCAACTAGTGGTACATCACAAAATGGTGATAACTAGAGAAAACTACAAGGGTTGTTGATTAAAGAATGCTCATCATGGAAAACATCAACACTCTAGATGAACCAAGGCTTGATGGTTTCCCCTACTTCAATATGCTTTTGGCCACAAAAGTCCTGACAACCTTAATTAGCAGAAGAGTGGCAAGCAAGATATGAAAACCTAGATAATTCCAAGCTGAGCAACCATAAGGAAAAGAAGAGATGCCATTTCTCAAAAGAATCTTTCATGCCTCATTGAGTTCAATGGCCTTAACAACCCATTTGACACAAAGAGCAATGTCTTGCCGCTACACAACGATCAATCCCAAACCAACAAAATCTTTGGGGAGGCAACAAAAACTCCAAAAACCACCCAATGAAAACTTTTCCCTTGCTCAAAATTGGCCTACTGGAATTCTCTAAGCAATTTTAACAACTTGCAATAGGACACCTTAAAAGCCACGCAGCAAGAAGAACAATACGAGGGTCCAAAAGCACCCTAGAGCAAATCTACAATTTTCCCAACAAAGAAAGCAGCTTTGTAATATAATAAGCCAACTTATTTACAACTCTTTCAATAACATATTGCAATAGAGAGTATGGAGAAGCTTGAAATGCAAAAGGAATACCCTAAGTTGTCGGTTTTGATACGGGACCGGGCACGGGCACGGGTACGGGATACGGGTACGCCAGTACGACAAAAAAAAATTCCTGAAATATGGTACATTTGGGTACGGCTATATATATATATATATAATATATACAAAATTGTAAATACATTTGATAGTATGATATAGTATACTTCATCAATCATCAGTCATCAATTCATCATTGAATCATTGATCAATGGTAGTGATAAAGATAAATGCCAATTGATAGTTCAAATTTCAATATTATGTCATATATCATATATGTCTAAAGTCACGATTCAAATGAAGATCATTACAATTACAAACTTACAATGATAATAGGGATCTAACGATAAACCATGTAGTTATTACAATATTGTATTAATGTCAATGTTTATACTGAAATAAATATTTTATAAATCCACTAAATTGACAAGCAACATTTAAGAAGCTAAAACAGATCACAAACTAAAACCTTTAAGAAGCTAATAATGAAATAATACCTTTGAAATTAATTTGAAACCCAAGCTAAAACAGATCACAAACTACTGCAACAAAAAAGGATGATTCAAATTAACAATTTCTACTTGGCAACACCCTGGGAGTGCCTGGGAGTGCCCAAGAAGGACCCACAGAGAACCCGGGGCTGCCTGGGCGCTCCCAGGTGCTCCCCAGCAAGGACCCGTGCCCAAACGCTCCAGGAGCGGGCACGCCGGGCAAAAATGAAGAACCCGGTAACATAGGGCATACCCAAAAAATCGAAAAATTTCCCTATGATCAATCCACTTTTGAGCAAAGGCCTAGAGCTAGGCTGCAAGGGGTGAAAAGGATTGTCTATAACACTAGGTCTTACACCATTGTCTACTAGAACCTAAAGCTAAATAGAAAGTGTTGAGGCATTTCAAGGCTTGCTTGATATTTTCTTATTCCCCAATTCAGGTAAAGAAAGAATCATTAGATAAATGGCCATTAAGAATTGTTGTGAATTGGCACCCAAAAGGGAGATGCCACAAACTATTTTTGAGAAATGGAATTGGCAAGGAGATAGTGAATATGCCCCTTAATTTTTCCTCCAAATGGAATGAAATGAATTGCAATGACTCTCTGGAGGATAGGCACCCAATATGCAATGGCAAAATTGCATCAAAACTCCACCAATAATTTATCACGAACTTCAATGCCCTCTTGAAATGGTACGACCAAAATTCTCAACTTTGAAGCCCAAATCTGCTAGTCTGAATGAGAAGCAGCAATAAACCAACTAGGTGTTATCTTTCAAACACGAAATTGGACAAATGCTAGGAGGTAAGCATTCCTCGAAGCCAAATTCACAATGTCATTTTAACAGCATAACATTAGCATAAACAATGGATGAGAAATGCTGGAGAAAACTCTCTCTTTTATAGAATTGGAGGTGACTTTTCAAATTCCATAACTCCCTCCAAGAAATGGGACACCTAAACTCTTTTTTTGAAATAATTTAAATTTGAAAACACTTTATTTCCTCTCAATATGGTGTCCAACTTCAAGGCATAAAATAACTTTAGAAAATATTAAATATTCTCTTCATGTGGCGTCCCCCTTCATGTCCATCTTTTAAAACAACTTCAAGTTAATGCACTAGGCCAAGGGGTCAATTTTAAAATATAACATTAATGCCTTGAAATCAATTATTTTCTCCAAAAATTGCTCTTCTAAAGCCAAAACCAAAATAACTCAATTGCTCCAACAAAAGAGAACTCACTGAAGTGCTACCAACTGGACCACTGTCAAAAGTAGAATTTACTAAAAATAGTAAATTCAGAGAAATGCCAAAAACCACCAAGCGAAGGAAACCCTAATTTCACTTCTGATCAACCTACGGATTTTCGGAAATAGGCTATCAGTCACAAAAGAGCGTATGGCCAAAATGGGGACATTACAGATAGCAAAACCCTTCAACAACTGAAACATAAAGAGATGCTACTAAAAGACATCCTTGCCTAATGGAGCTAAATAGCCGAAATTGCATAGTCTAAATGCCATTGATGGTTGAAAAAGTAGTGACATCAACAAACAACATTTCATAACTAAAGGAATTTATCTCCAAACCTAAGATCCCAAAGCATTACCAAAATGAACAGCCACTGAATCTTGACTTCCTTGGAGTCGATTTTAAGAAAATGGCTTTTCTGGTTTGACTTCCTAGCCCATTCCATACCTTCCCAGTCTATAATTATGTTGTCTAAAATGAATCTACTTTGATAAATCCTATTTGTTTAAGACGAACTACCATTGGGAGCAAATGGCAAATACGCAATGCAAGAGCTCTAGTAATAATCATATAGTAATCATTAAGGAAAGTGATGGATCTCCAATTGCAAATCAACTCTAAGTCACTAGCCTTAGGTATGAAATTGATGTTACCTTTGTTGACAATTTTACCTAAGGTTATTGGAGTTGACGTTCCATGGGGATGTTTCCCCCCCCCCCTTCAAAATCCCCACGTTTCCAAGAAGGGGACGCCCCTGGGATGTGGGGACTTGGAGGGATGTCCCTCCCGCCATCCCACCACCACCACTCAATTCTTAGGGATGTTTCCAGGATGCCCTCTAGTTTGAGACTCCAAGACATCCTTGAAATGTTCAAGAGACTTCGAGGAGTCTCCAAACCATCCTAGGGACTTCCAAGTGTTGCAAAAAATAAGTGATAAAATTGTGGAACACACCCACAAGGGGGCATTGCCCCTTGACCCCAAACCTCCACCCACCATTGTTAAAGTTCAATGCAATCATTGCTATGTTTTTAATGTTTAATAGTTTAGACTTTACTTAGTATGCCAAAGTTTCATTTGCAATTCTTATACTTATTCCTTATTTCTCCCCAAACCTCTACCCACCATTGTTAATGTTCAATGCAATCATTTCCATATTTTTAATGTTTATTAGTTTAAACTTTACTTTGTATGCCAAAGTTTCATTTGGAATTCTTATACTTATTACTTACACATCTTTTTATAACTGATTTTTCAAGTACTATATGTATTTGTGCCACCCCCTACCACCTCGCTGCCCCTATACTACTGTCCCCCAACCGTCCCCAAACTTAGTTCCTTGGTCCCCCTTCCTCCCAGTCAGGAAACTCCATGGAACTATGATGGATAGCAACTAAAGGGCTCCTAGTGGAAAGGATAAATCTCTGTGGGTATTCAGAGTGCACACATTGTAGATAAAATGGAGCATTCACCTATTGGAAAAATGTATGAGCTCACAATAAAAACAATGTATTATGTGAAGATAGTTTTTCAGATTACAAATATAGCTTATAAAGCCATTCTCTTCAAATCCATTTCTCAACCAC
This sequence comes from Sequoia sempervirens, assembly GCA_007258455.2. Classification (NCBI taxonomy): domain Eukaryota; kingdom Viridiplantae; phylum Streptophyta; class Pinopsida; order Cupressales; family Cupressaceae; genus Sequoia; species Sequoia sempervirens. The sequence goes on along the minus strand of VDFB02270651.1, from coordinate 56,253,965 downwards.
CTTACTAACAAAAAACTAATCATCTAAAGAGTATAACTTTATAGCATGACATAAATATATAACCACAATATAACACTAACAAAAGACATTACCACATACAACACAAGATTGTAACTTTATAGCATGACATAAATATGTAACCACGATATGATAGTATAACACTAACAAACAACACATGACCACATACAACACATGCTTTTGGATCACACCAAAAACAACAAAAGTTAACAATCTCTTCACATTTAAAGCTGACATTTTCTATTGTAAATAAGCAAAGATTCCTAAACCTATAGTGTGTATTGGGTTATGAGCGGTCGGCTTGTAGCTACCATAACTCTCTAATAAGTTACATAGTCATTATTATAATCATTTATAAGTATTTAGGTCACCATAGAGGTTATAGTTAAGTATCTAAATCAGCCTGAGTGGCATCCAAGGCATAATTAGATATATATAGGAGTTAGAGGCTAGTTATTATCATCATGTTGAGTATTGTGTTCTTATTGAAGACTATTGGAGGTACCCCCCTTGAAGTGGATTAGGAGGTTGCCCCCTCAAAATGGCATATTATTATCAAGTATTTGTAGCATATTTCCTAGTATATTCTTCTATTTTGCAAGTTGTTTCATTACAAATAGTATCAAAGTATGATCTTGAAACCATGTAGGCAAAAAACAAGGCAATTTTCGTTTAAATTGGAGACCATTTTCAAAAGTGCATATCTCGCTCATTTCGGCAAATATTTTCAAGATTTTTGGAGGGTTTTTCAAAGACATTAAATCTGATGAAACTACAAATTTTAGTGTAATGGAGTAGAATTTAGCAAGTTATTGCAAAATTATGGTTTCCACCATTTTTACTCATAGAACTGCAATTTAGCAAATTGTTTCCTTGTTTTTGGAGGGTTGACAAAGAGAATTTATAAACCTATTGTCTTGGTTTAAAGGAATTTGGAGCATTGAAGATATTTAAGAATTATGGTTTCCACTAAATTATCTCTCAAGGCTACAAATTAGTGAAATTCTTGGAGAGTTTTTTGAGAAGTGTTATCTGTCCTATTAAGCTACAATAGAAACTTCAGATTCAATGAATTTATTTTGTGTGATTTATTGTAAAATTAGGGTTTTTGTCAAATTCGCCTCCAAGGCTATAAATTAGTGAGAGTCTTGGATATTATTTTTAGAAAGTGAGATCTTCACAACAAGTAAAAAAAAGAACAAAAACAAGAAGTAGAAGAACAAGAACAAGAACAAGATAAGCAGAAAAGGGAGATGAAGAAGAAATAGAAGAACAAGAAGAAAAGATAGCAAAAGAAAATGAAGATGAAGATTTTATGCAGAAGCATCCACAATTAATTAGCATTGAGGAGAACACATTTGTAAAAAGGGGGAAAATGCCATGTTGTAACCCTATAGTGTGTATTGGGTTATGAGCAATGTTGCACGGGGATGCATCCCCCCCCCCCCCAAATCCCCACATTTTCGAGATGGGGACGTCTTCAAGATGTGGGGACGGGTGGGGGATGCCCCCTGCCATACCACCACCTCTGTCGAGACGCCAAAAACCTTGAGGAGACACCAGAGACATCTACACGTCTCAGGGACACCTAAGTGTCTCCCACGCTGGGCAGCAAAAAAGGCATTTTGTTTATAAATTTCTTTGAAATTTGTTGAAAAGTGTGCCTTGGTCGGAGCCCTAAAGGCTTCTAGGACCTCTCTAAAAGCACATAACCTCTACAAAACACTCTAAGTCCTCTATTTTTTCTCACATTTGCCATTTCATGTTTTGCAACAGCTAGGTGAAAAGGAGAGAAAACTATGAGAAGAGTGAGTGAATGAGTGAGATTGAGGTGTTGCAAGTGCAAGAGGGGTGAGAAGGAGAAAGAAGAGGAGGAGGAGGAGGAGGATTCTACACAAACTTACAAGGATTTTTCAAGCATAAGGTAGGTTTCTATGGCTGTTTTTTTGAAGTTTTTTCAATATTTTTTTGTTTTTCTTTCCTAAGTTTTTAGCTTCATTTTCAAAACATAGTTTGATGATGAATCTTGATGGAAAAATGAAAAAATGAACAATGAACATTGAAATGGAAATATGACTATGCATTTGCAGCCATGTTTATGAAATTATGATTAAATTTTTCCATCAAGATTCAAATTTCAACATCAAATTTTTAAATTTTATTTTCAAATTTGTTAAACTAAGCTGAAACTAGGCACTTATAGAATTTATTTGTTTATTGCAGTGTCACAATGAGCTCTCATGACATGAGTGAGGATGAGGTAGAGATTCATTCTTGCAGTGATCTTGAATCTAAATATGATCTTGAGGCTTGGGGGGTGACCATGGGGCTGAGCTTGAAGCCAAAACTAGTTCCATGGAAAGTGAAGCAAGTATTGTAGAGTGCCCTTCTGCATTACTGGCACCGTATGCTAGGAGTCCTTTTGATCACAAGTCCCCTCTCAAACAGCTTGCAACAAGATTACTAGGCAAGCCAAGGGCATCTGGTGGCACAAGGAAATGGAAGTGCCACTTTTGTGATTTAGAGTGGTTTCGCAACATTACTAGAGTTAATGCACACCTCCTTTTTATTCGAGGAAATGGTGTGGAGACATGTTCATTTTTGGCAAAAGTGGGAAACCTCAAGTTGAGAGCTGAAATAAACAAGTTATGGGGTGTTCTTGATGATAGTGCAGTTCTTAAGGAAATTACATGTACAGAGGGCCCATACGTTCTTAAGGAAATTGATTGTTTAGGGCATCACAAAGATGGTGATTTTTAGTTTCAGGTCAAGGAGGCTATTGAGGAGGTTGGGCCACAAATGTGGTCCAAGTAGTGACAGATGCAGCACATGTGTGCAAAGCTGTGAGGAAACTTGCTGAGGCAGCTTACGGGCATATTTGGTGGACTCCATGTTGTGTGCATGCCATGAACAATACACTCAAGGACATGGGGAAGATTGGTTGGATCAGAGCAATGGTCAATGATGCTAAAGATGTGCAGATGTTTATCTACAACCACCACACTTCACATGCACTCTTAGGACCTTCTCTAAGGAGTTCCTAAAACCTACTGATACGAGATATGCTTCCTATTTCATTCTCTTGGAGAGAATGATTGAGTTGCAAGAGTCACTGCAACTCATGGTTATGACAGCAAATTGGAATAGGTGGGTCGAGTCCAAGATAGAACAAGAGAGAGGTTGAAGGATATAGTGAAGAGCGATGTGTTTTGGAGTGATGCAAAATATATTGTCTCCATCATTGCTCCAGTTTTCTAGGTCATCAAGTATGGGGATGTGGATGCACCTAACCTTGGAGAGGTGTATGAGTGCATTGATTATATGCTTGATCAGATGAGGGTTGTTGTGTGAGAGAAGGACCCCACATTAGCATTCTATCATGAGCACATTCAGCCAATCATTCACAGGAGATGAGAGAAGCTCAACACTCCCTTGCACATGGCTGCCTATGCATTGAATCCTAAGTGGTACAAGACTAGGCCTGGTAGAGTGACACCGATAGAAAATACGGAGGTGAAGACAAGGTTCTTCAAGTGCATTGAGAAGATGTAAGATCCTGTAGATGCCAACACGATTCGCACTAAGTGGACCAAATTTTCCACTCTTAGGGGTGATTTTGATGTGGCCAAGATGGATATGGCAGCTATGGCGCAGGAGGACCCAATTTTGTGGTGGACTTGCCATGGATCAAGATCTTTGACTACCACTCTAGCCATCTGATTCTTATCTCAAGTTTCTAGTTCTTCAGCTGCTGAGAGGAATTGGTCTACCTATAGCTTCCATCCACTCTCTTAAGAGGAACAAACTTACCTCTAGGAGAGCAAAGAAGCTTGTGGCTATACATAGTGCTTTGTGTCTCATTGACCATGAAACAGTTGTGTACAAAGAGATTCCAGTAGCACGATGGGATGTAGAGCCAGAGGAGTCAGCATAGATTGATGAGGATGCTTCGACTTCAGACGCAGAGCTGGTTGGTATTAGTTTGGTGGAGCTTGACCACGAGGATTCCAATAGTTCCAATGATGAGGAATTTGGGGATAATTAGAGGAGGCCTCCCTTCACTACATTTTTGCATTTTGTACTTATTTTGATATCAATGTATCATGCTACTCATTGTAATCATCTTTATGATATCATATTTTCGATATAATAGAAATCTCAAATTCGACAATTTCATTTGTCAATGCAAAACACCCAATGCAACCAACTGATAGAAATTTAAGAAATAACAGATCCACAATAGAATTTCACAAAATTTCATTCATTCACAACTGATATCACAACGCCACAAGGAGACATATTCTATATTTATTCCAAATAAATGCTAATGAATACAATTGTCTGAGAAGAGCATACAGGAATTACAGAGTGCACTCAGCTGTGTGTATCATTCACAACCCAAGTCATGCCCTCAATAATTCAAGATGAAATGCCCGATCACAATATACTGTCTAGGAGACACCAAAGTTTGGAGGCAAAGTCGTATGTAAATGACCACACCAATTTCGTTACTCTCGATCAGAGATCAGAGAGGAACGAATGATGCGTCTTCAGGACCAACGAATCAGCATGGGATACAAATCCAAAGATAGATGTCGCATTCTCCTAAACCAATATCACCACACGAGATCCGCAAATCCTCTGTCTCTATAGTGGCATCAAACGCCTTGGAGCCGGGTGGAAGATCAAGTGCTTCTACATTGTTATTGCGACAAATGATTCTTCTTAATGTCGATGGTGGATTCCTCCAAACCCGATGACTTGCAACACCCAAACCTTCTCCTACCTACAAATGGACGATAACTGTAAAAAGTGATGAACTCAAGGAATGAAGCACGAAATTTCCAGGTAGATTCGATGCGCGCCTCACCTGTTTGCCCACATAAAAGACTATGCTCCTATTGATAAATGGCAAAGTCGATATGACCAAATTCCGTGATGAAAGAATGAAACAAACAAACTCAATAAATACAGATCAAATATGCCGATTGAAAGATGTCGGCCAGATCACAAGAAATAAAAATATTAATTTAAATCTAGTATGGCACAACTCGAATGAGTCGGCCCAGCTCGAAAACTTATTTTATTCATTTAGTGTTTAAAAACACTATTTTTTAAGTTTCTTCCCGCCAACCTTTTGACGTGGTTTTTGCGACCGCACCAACACAGAATAAAGTTTCCCAACGGATACCCTATCCTCTCTTGAACAAAGTTTCCTGCATGCTAAGATTGCGAGATAGATCATACATTCAACTCCAAGGTTCCTTTAATGCGAATAGTCTCAGTTGGCTTGATGTGATTTTGCTGGTATTTCAAGGGGACTTACAAAATTGTTCGACAATTGACAGCAGACAACGGACTAAGGGCTTTCATGCAATTCAAATGATTTGGCAAGTGAGCACAAGTTTCCTAATTCTAACCAGAAATGAACTGAATTTAAAAGAGTGTAGGGCCTAAGAAGTTTACATTCTATCTAAGGACGGGACATGGGATCAATCTTGACAGACTTCGACCAGACTCCACTTCGCCTCACGTTGGACAACTTACACAGAGTCGGTGCAATCTTCAAGGGAGTGACAAGAGGTTTTCAAATTATAATTCAACATATAAGTACCATTAGAACGACGCATACACATACATGAATCACAATCGAAGTTAAGTTTATAAAGTTTTCCAGTCGACCACACAAGGCAAACTTGCCGTCAACAAGCTGCTAGTGGTATGGATAAAAATGAAGTTGCCTCGATTAACTCCACAAGTCCACAACTAACATCTACTTGCATGAAAATGAAAACTACTCTACTTTACGCTACTTGAAGTCGAAGGGATGAAGAAACCTTGCTAGCTACTTATAACAAAGATGAATTCACCATTCAATGAAAGATCTTTTATTACAATAGTTTTTCGCAACAATCTCTTACAAAGTTTTCAAAGGAAAACTTTCCTTCTCCTTCAAACTACGCTATGCTAAGATGTTATAACTAAAGTGTCTCTGCTCTACTCTCTACTCTGATCTCTAAGCTCTGCTTCTACTAAAGTACAAATGAGGGGGACTCCCCCTTTTATAGCTGGCCAAGTCCAACAGACGGCTCAGATTACAATCGGCTGGATGGCCCAGATTGTGCCACCTCAGCCCTAAACAAGATTCGCCCTAAAAACCACCACCAAGAGGAGTGGGGTAATAAATGAGCCATTAATGTCCATCATCCTTCTAGAAGATTCTCGTCTGGAAACGCGTTCACACTGCTCTTGATCCTCTTGGACTTGATTAAACAACTTCTTCTTTGTCACTCGAGTTATACTAAGTCTCAACACTTAGCCATTTCCTGCAACTTTTCTTCCTTCGAGGCTGAAATGTCATCTTGGATTATTTTCTTCATCACTTAAGTCATCACCGCCTGGTCTCGACGTTCCTCCTGCAAAACAAGCAAGGAGAAGGGTATTAGAACACTTCATAATATAAATTCACTTTACTTACCAGGATTTCATGTTTTGATCTCCAAGGGTTCATCGTTTTTCCTTAGCCAACTTTGCTTTCTTCATGATTTTCCAACATCTTGACTTCAACTGTATCCCCTTTACTTTTCCAGCTGAGGTGTTCGCAATTTTGACCTCGCTCATCTCTGGCTCAGGAAAATGTTTCATCAGGAACTCGATCAAAAATCATCTAGGCGATCATTTACAAATTCATCTGCCAAGGCATTTTATCTTCAACAACATCATTAATTCCTTGCCTTAGAAAAATTTTCAAATTTCCCATAGGAAATTCATCAACCCGGTGCCCATCAAAAATATTCACCCTGAAGGCCTCGACAAAGTGTAGAAGACTTTAAAATCCATTCCTCATCAACAATCTTCAATACCCAGAAGAAAATTTCTCTCAGAACGCATCAAATTCATGGGTATGCAACGAACGGGTTCATTTAATTTTTTTGAATTTTGAACCTTAGAAAAATAATTTTCATCAAATTTAATCCATTTCTTCAACTCCAGACGCATTTCCTTGCTCTGACTTGAAGACTTTAATTATCCTTGCGAAGCTGACACTTTTAGACTCTTTCTTGTCAATTTACCTATGCCTTAGCAAATTTCTTCATCCCTCAGCAAGCTTGGGCGTACTTCCCTCTAGAGGTGAAAAATTTTACGCCTTAGAAAATTTTAAGCCCTCTTTCAAGTTTGGGCGCATTTCACATGGCTTACTTCAAGTTTTGACACTTAGAAAAATTTCAAACTTCCCCTCCATGGCTTTGGGCGCAAATCCACCCTTGGACTTTAAATTCTTGCTACTTAGAGAATTTCTTTCCTTCCAGCTCAAGGGCGCAAATGGCATGGGGAGCATCATATTTTCCATACTTAGAAGATTTTGATTCACTTTCAAAGTGGGGCGCATTTCACCCATGGAGCATCAAATTTTCATGACTTAGAAATTTTTCAAGCCTCTCATCTAGCTGGGCGCATATGGAGTCCTGAGCTTCAAATTTCCAGTGCTTAGAGAATTTCCACTAACCTTCAGCTTTTAAAGGCGTTTTTTACTGGCTGGACTTGAAAATTTATCAATTTCAGTGAATCTTATGTTCTTTGCCTGATTTAGGGTGACTCGATCATGCTAACCCTAATTTGCTATTTTTAGAAAGTTTGTCAATTTTGCACTTCAAGCTAATTCCAAGCTCCAAAAAGGCTGGATTTTGCTTTGTTCTGAGCCTTAGGATGTGTTTGTGCTACTGATGCCTGATATCTGTCTGTACCTGCTATTTTTAGCAACTTACTAAAAATAGCAATTGCTCGGAATGCCTTCAAATTTTGCGTGTTGATTGCTTGAAGGGTGTTGATTGTGACTGAATGCTGCTTCTGCCTGACTTTCGTGTTTTGCCCTTGATTTTAGGAAACCCTAATTCTTCTGTATAAGCCTGCTAAAAATAGTAAGTGCTTGATTTTCGAATCTCTGCAGCTTCGTTTGGTCTGAAATTCGAACCATGGGGTCCTCATCACTTATTTGACTTGTTCACGTTGAGACCTCGTAATGACTTGCTATTTCTGGCATGTTTCTGGAGGTGGTTTACTATAAATAGCAGCTGCTTGATTTTGAGATTTCCACGGCTCCGATTGACTTGAAATTTGAATGACGTGCTCCTCACCACGTGACCTGCCTGTTGACACTGGCGCATGCAGCTGACTTTCTATTTTTAGCCTATTTCTGAAATGACTTACTATAAATAGTAAGTACTCCGTTTGCCTTCAAATTTTATCAGCAGATAGCTTGAGAGATGCTGATCGCGGTGGTATACATCGATTTTCGAAAATTCTGAAATTTTACGCCTCTTTTCAGGTCCCAAAGCTGGAAACCCTAATTTGTTTTGCATGCATATCAACTGGTCTCCGTTTGTTCTCGTTTTTGTTGCATTGCGATCAGCTCGTGATTCTTAAGTGCTGGGAGGCGGCTGCTGAGATGTTCCTGCTAAAAATAGCAAGTTCCCAAATGAGTGATTATCTCCGTTTGCATGTCACACCACCGCGAAGCTCTCAAAAAACCCATAAGGAATCATCCGACATGAAAAAGAAACCCTGACATGCAAACCCTAAAAATAGCCTCCGAAGGCTGAACTCTGAAAGTTGTTGTCTCACTTTGCATGTTATACTGTCACGAAGGTCTCTGAAAACTCAGAAGGAATATGCAGACATGCGTTGAAAAACTTTGCATCCAAGCCCTGAAATCTGCTCCAGAAGCTGAACTGCTAAAAATAGTTAGTTGTCTATTTCAGCTCAAATTTTGCACGCGAGCAGCTTGATATGTTCTGAATGCAATGTGACTGTTTAAAACTTCAAAAATGCTGAAAGATTGCCTATAATTGCACACTTACTAAAAATAGTAAGTAGTCAGAATCTGATGAAATTTCAGTGAAAACCTGCTGGAAACATACTGACACCAATGTTAGCCTCAGATTTAAATTTATTCACCCCGTTTGACCTCGGATTGACCAAAAGGATGGAAACCCTAATTTCAGACTTGGTCAAATTTTACGTTTAAGCTAAAAGACGAGAACGTCCCCGGAAGAGGCAGACCATAGAAAAGAGACAGAGACAGAGACAGAGAGAAAAACCAAAGCCAAAAGACCATAATGGAGCAAAAATTAGGGGTCCCCATCTTGAATGGGGCGATGTGTGAAAAGGTCACAACACAACCCTCATCTTGGAATTTTGGGAACATTACAGTCCCCGCCCTCAGATGGTTGCTTGTCCTCAAGCAACCTTAGATTAGGATGTTGGAAGATCTGCACCCCTTCCCAAGTAGCATCTTCAGCTAGTAGGTTCTTCCATTTGACTAGATACTCTGGGATAACCTTGTTTCTCAATTGTTTCTCCCTTACGTCCAGCACTGTTCAAGCTTGAGAATCAATTTTCCTTCGTCATCAAGAGGTGGTAACTCCAGTGCTGGAGTAATCTGCTGCCCTAAAGCTTTCTTCAAACATGAAACATGGAAGATATTATGGATTCTGCTCCCAAGTGGCAATTCAAGTTCATATGCAACCTCCCCAATTTTCCTGGTGATCCTGAATGGCCCATAGAACCTTGGTCTTAGCTTTTCAGCTCCATTTCCCTTAAGAGATGACTGACAGTACGGTTGCAACCTCAAGTACACCATGTCGTTGACTTTGAAAACCCGTTCAGTCCTCCGCTGATCGGCATATAACTTTTGCTGATTTTGGGCCCGCTGAAGATTTTCCTTCAAAGAATTCATGATGTCCACATTCTGTTGAATCATATCCCTAGCACTCGAGACTCTACTATCTGCAAGGATCAAATCCATGAATGGAGTGGCCTCATACCCATAGAGTGCCTTGAATGGTGACATCCCAATAGACGTGGTGCGTAATGTTGTAACAAAATTCCCCAAGATGTAACCACTTTTTACCCAAGCTGATTGCTGCCCTATGATGTAGTTCCTTAAATATCCTTCAATCCATTTGTTCACTATCTCTGTTTGTCCATTTGTTTGAGGATGGTAGCTCGTACTAGGGGTCAATTCGGTGTGAGCCAAACGAAAGAGTTCTTGCCAAAACAAGCTGATAAACCTACTATCCCTGTCACTCACAATATTTCTTGGCAAACCATGTAATCTAAATACTTCCTTAAAAAATAAATCTGCAACTTGTGGTGCCTTGAATTTTGAAGTAATGGCAAAGAAATGGGCATACTTAGTGAGCCTATCTACCACAACATAAATGCAATCTTCACCTTGTGCCCTTGGCAGCCCCGTGATGAAATCCATCGAGATACTCTCCCACTTTTGATTGGGAATGGGTAAGGGCTGCAACAAGCCAGCTGGTAACACATGATCTGTTTTATTTTGTTGGAATACCAAGCATTCCCTTAGGTGCTGCAATTTATCATTTTTCAATCCCTTCCATACAAAACGTTCTCTTACTTGTTTGTATGTCTTATAGAATCCTAGATGACTAGCAAGAGGTGTATCATGGCAAGCTTTAATGATCTTGTTCTTGACCCGGGAGTGGGGTACAAGGTAGACTCGACCCTTGTAGAGAATGAGCTCCTCAACCACCTTGTACCTATCATCAACTATCTTTCCTCCCAAAATGTCATTACCAAGCGAATCCTTAGCATATTCAGCTGTAATATCAATTCTCCAATCAGCTGATATATCAGTCATAGCACAAAAATACGACTTCCTAGAAAGAGCATCAACTACCACATTATTCTTGCCCTTCACATACTCAATATCAAAATCATAAGCTTGAAGTTTGCTTACCCATTTCTGCTGTCTATTGTTCAAATCTCGCTGATTTAAGAAGTACTTCAGGCTGTTATGATCCGTTTTCACCACAAATTTCCCGCAGACCAAGTACTGTCTAAATTTAGCAAGAGCATGTATAATAGCCAGCATCTCCTTGTCATAAATAGAGAAAGCCCTCTCAGGTTTGGTGAGCTTTCTACTCTCATAAGCAATAGGATGTTTGTTTTGCATTAAGACAGCTCCAATGCCTTCGTCTGAAGCATCACATTCAAGCACAAAAGGAGATGAAAAATCAGGATTGGCCAAAACGGGACACGAACTCATTACCTCCTCGAGTTTTTGTCAAATGCCTGCTGGGCTATGGGGCTCCATGAGAAGGCTCCTTTCTTTGTCAAGTTGATCAATGGTGCTGCAAGTTGAGAGAAACCCTTCACAAACCTTTTGCAGTAGCTACATAGGCCCACAAATCCCCTCAACTATGTCAAATTCTTGGGGGTAGCCCACTCCTGAATTGCCTTGATCTTTTCTTCATCCACACTAACCCCTTGGGTGCTAATCTTGTGGCCCAAATATAGGATCTCTGTCATCCCAAATTCACACTTCGACATCTTGGCGTAGAATGAATTCCTCTCAAGGATGTCAAGCACTTCCTCTATATGCTTCAGATGTTCTTCCCAGTTTTTACTATAAATCAAGATGTCATCAAAGAAAACCAATACAAATTTCCTTAACTGGAGAATGAATACCTGATTCATACAAGATTGGAAGGTAGCGGGGGCATTGGTTAACCCAAACGGCATCACTAAGAATTCAGAATGCCCGTAGTGACACCTGAAAGCTTTCTTTTGAACATCCTCGTCTCTAACTCTAATCTAATGGTAACCCGAACGCAAATCAATCTTGGAAAAGTACACTGCTCCATGTAGTTCATCTATTAATTCATCAATCCTGGGGATAGGATAGCAGTTCTTGATTGTCTTCTTGTTGAGGGCTCGATAATCAATACACATCCTGAGTGTTCCATCCTTCTTTTTGACCAACACCACTGACAACGCAAAGGGACTCAAGCTTGGGCGTATAAACCCCATATCCAATAGCTCCTTGATTGCCTTCTCAATTTCTTCTTTATCTATCCGAGGATGACGGTAAGGAGTGGTGATCACTGGTTTGCCTCCCTCTTCTAGCTCTATCACATGCTAAAACCCTCTATCTGGTGGCAATCCCGCTGGTCTCTCTTTGAAAACTTTGCACTTTTTATCCAAGATAGCCTGAATGTCACTCAGAAATGCTCTTTCCTCCTTTGGTATGCTTGTGTCTGTAATCAAGCATTCTGCTGCCCATGCCACTTGATCCCTACAAAAAGACCACTCCATTCTTTTTGTCGAAACCACCATAGGCCCATTCCTAGAAAGGCCCCTAAGCACAACCTGCTTGCCTTCATGCTTGAATTTCAGCTCCATAGTTTGGTAGTTGGTGGTATATTCTCCTAGTGAATGAAGCCACTGTACGCCTAGGACCATATCTATGTCGCCGACATCAACAACATAGAAATCCTCTTTCATCTATCAGCTCCATTTGTTGAATTTGTTTTGTGCAAGGGAGGACATTTCCTCCAGCTGCCAAGACATCAAACCCTTCGAAGTCTTCTGTTGCCAATCGCAATTTAGCCACCGTTTTCTTATCGATGAAGTTATGCGTAGCTCCACTATCAATTAGTATTGTTACTCTTTGTCCTCAAAGCACTCCCCTTACTCGTAAAGAATGATATTGAGGTGTTCCTAACAGTCTTGCCAAGGTGCCTCCTGTTGGGCTTTCTTCTATTGCGAGCCCCTGTTGTTCCTCCTGAGTGTCCTCTTCATTGACCCCTTCTTCAGTATCTACTTCATCATCGGATACCACTTCAATGTAATAGACTTGTCCCCTCCCTTGACATCTGTGTTGATTATTCCACTTCTCATTGCAGTAGTAGCACAAGCCCTTCTTGAGCAATTCATTCCTTGACATGCCATGCAAACCTGTAGGGGGGGTCTTAGGTGGTGGATTTGCCTTAATGAAGGGCTTCTTTGGCTGTCTTGCTGGTGCATTCTTGATGATGGATTTCCCTTTCTTGGTGGAGTCTTCAAGACTCAATGCTTTCCGAATGGCATCCTCCAAAGTTGTTGGCTCCAAGGCCCTCACCAAACCACGGAATGAGTCAGATAGGCATTCGATGAAAAAGAATGTGAGCCTCTTATCAGATACATCAAACACCATCACTGCAAGTCTCTGAAATTCTGAAACATATTCATCCATAGTGCTTGTTTGCTTCAGTCTGGTTAGTTCTTGGAAGTATGCTTCCGGATCTTTCCTGTCAAACCTCTCCACCAATTTCTATGTGAAATCTACATATGAATTCACTTATCCAAATCCTTGGGTCACAATACCATGGTGCCACCATTCATGTGCTAGATCCTCCAAGTGCAGAATGGCAAACTTGATAGCTTCTTCTTCCATCATGGGGCTGAGAGAAAAATAAGTGTCCAACTTTTGTATCCATGATTGTGCAGTCATCTTTCCAAAGCCATCGAAGGTCGAGAGTGAGAGCTTGTTGATCTTATGCTGGAGGTCTTTATTCCCACGATGTTGCCCCTCATCACTCCGTCTAGCACTATAAAACTAATCGAAAGAGATCACAGCTTGAGCATTCTCATCCAACTCCAAGTACTCACTCACAATACTTGCATAGCTGCGTTGTTCTTCTCCTTCTTTCCGACCCTTTGTTTTAGAAAAAAATCTGGGCTAATAGTGCTTGTGGGTGTGTCCATTTGATGCTCTGCTATGCTCTCCTTCTGTTCTTTCCGAATTACCCGCTTCATCACTGTTGGATCCGGATTTGATATTGTTAACTGCAGCAGTAAGTGACTATATGCTTGCAGCAATGCCTGGTTTGTTTGGTCTTCTTGTTTCATGAAGTTGTCTAGCTTATCGTTCTATCCCTAATCTCCCATTCTCTCCTTACCTCTACCTCCTATTCCTTGAGCAACTTCAGATTTCTTCTTCTCCCTCTCTATCGCACAAATATCTCTCTGACTCAATTGCATATGATCTTGCCCACAGCCTAGCAAGCCCTATGTCTCTGATACCAATGTAAAACACCCAATGTAGCCAACTGATAGAAATTTAAGAAATAACAAATCCACAATAGAATTTCACAAAATTTCATTCATTGATATCACAACGCCATAGGGAGACATATTCTATATTTATTTCGAATAAATGTTGATGAATACAATTGTCTAAGAAAAGCATACAGGAATTAAAGAGTGCACTCAGCTATGTGTATCATTCGCAACCCAAATCATGCCCTCGATAATTCAAGATGAAATGCCTGATCGCAATATACTATCTGGGAGACACCAAAGTCTGGAGGCAAATTCATATGTAAATGGCCACACCAATTTTGTTACTCTCGATCGGAGATCAAAGAGGAACGAATGACACGTCTTCAGGACCAACGACTTAGCATAGGATCCGAATCCAAAGATAGATGTCGCGTTCTCCTAAACCAATATCACCGCACAGGATCCGCAAATCCTCTGTCTATGTAGTGGCATCAAACGCCTTGGAGCCGGGTGGAAGATCCAGTGCTTCTACATTGTTATTGCGACAAATGATTCTTCTTAATGTCAATGGTGGATTCCTCCAGACCCGATGACTTGCAACACTCAATCAAAACCTTCTCCAACCTGCAAATGGACAATAACTGTAAAGAGCGATGAACTCAAGGAATGAAGCACAAAATTTCCAGGTAGATTCGCTAAGCGCCTCACCTGGTTGCCCGCATAGAAGACTATGCTCCTATCGATAAATGGCAAAGTCGATATGACCAAATTCTGTGATGAAAGAATGAAACAAACAAACTCAATAAATACAGACCAGATATGCCAATTGAAAGATGTCGGCCAGATCACAAGAAATAAAAATATTAATTTAAATCTAATATGGCACAACTCGAATGAGTTGGCCCAACTTGAAAACTTATTTTATTCATTTAGTGTTTAAAAACACTGTTTTTTAAGTTTCTTCCCACCAACCCTCATCTTGGAATTTTGGGAACATTACAGTCAAATTTTATTTACTTTTAGTCTTTAGAATTTTAGTAATAGTATTCAAATATTTAAAATGTTAGTATTTGCAATTTTGCTATTTTACTAATTTGCCAAAGTTTAATTTGAAATGTAATTCTTATACATCTTTTTATAACTAGTTTTTCAAGTACTATATGTATAACAACACCGCCCCCCCCGACCACCGTCCTCGAACTTAGACCCTTCATCCCCCCATCCTCGAAACCCATCCCCGCCAAGGGATGTGTCCCCGTAAAGAAAGTCCGTGGAACACTGGTTATGAGTAGTCAGCTCGTAGCTATCTTAACTCTTAAATAACTTACATGATCATTATCATAATCATATATAGGTATTTAGGTCATTCTAGGGGTTATAGTTAAGTATCTAAGTCAGTCTGAGTGGCATCCAATACATAATTGGATATATATAGAAGTTAGTAGCTAGTTATTATCATCAGGTTGAGTATCGTGTTCTTATTGAAGACTATTGGAGGTATCCCCCTTGAAGTGGATTAGGAGGTTGCTCCCTCAAAGTGGCATATTATTATCAAGTATTTGCAGCACATTTACTATTATATTCTTCTATTGTGCAAGTTGCTTTGTTACATTAGAGCCCAAAAACAAAATCATAATTACAGTTCTGGAAGACCAAATTAAGCATAGTAAACACAATGCAATCTAAACTGTTGGAAAATATAACACATCTAAACAAGAAAAAATAACATGGATGGCAACTAATTATGTCCATTGAACAATCTTGCACAAGCATGGATGGCAACTAAAGCTCTCCCAATGGAAAGGATAAATCTCGTCATCTATGGCTGACATTTTCCATGGCACAAAGGATCCGGTGATACAGTCTCTAGTATTTCAGCTTAGGGGACCATACACCAATTCATGAAGGTTAGAGCCGAGAAACAAGACAGTAATTACACATCTGAAAGATTATAGTAAGCACAATAAACAAGGTGCAATCCAAAATTGTTTGAAAACACAACATATTAAACAAGTACAAAAATGCATTGCAGTTAGCCACTAATTCATCAAGTTTTAGAGCCCAGAAATAAATTAACAATTAGAATACTAGATGATCAAACTAAGCACAGTAAACATGATGCAATCCAAAACTGTTGGAAAGCATAACATTTCTAAACAAGAAAAAAAATAAGACATTGCAATTAGCCTTTTCAATGAAACAAATTCACAGAATCCCACCCTGCCTTGCAGAAATGCTGCCGCATGTTATGGTTGCTAATTATTTTGTGAGGCCACCTTCCTCAATGTGTAGGAAGGCATTTCTAGTTCACAAATTTAGTAACCCCAGACAAGCGCAGGAATTTAAAATACTAAAATACAGAACTTGTTCATTTAGTAATTATCCGATAAGATCCTCTTCCTCCTACATGCTCCACATGTTTCCAATAACATTCAGATATGCTCGTTACACCTTTGTTCTGGTTAACTTCTCTCCATCCTTTCCAGAAGATGAAAAATGCAATTTTTATAAAAGCTGACTAGTCCTGGTTAGCAATTCATTTGTACGAATGTCCAATTGGCCTCAATTTGGTTTTGATTTTAATCTGGTACTCATTTGATTTTGATTTAAAGTTCATGAGACTGAGGGCTCTAAAACTGACTTACGATTTTCAGGTAGTAAGCTATAGTTCAAGCTTGGATGTGAAAAATTTCTCAGGAAGGATCACGCATAGCTAGCCATAGGCAGGTAATCCAAATTATCCAGGAATTACGCCTAATCACAGCATTAATCGTTGAAGCTCTAGCAATAGTAAAACCCCATCAGTCTTACCCTTGCATACCAGGCAAGAGAGTTTCCCTCCCTCCGAGCAAAGAGGAGCCCTTACGATGCATATCATACTAGTAGCTCTCTTCTTAATTATGTCTTTTCAACTATTTCTTACTGGAGAAAACTAGTTTACTAAAGATGACTACATAAAAATACTCCTGAATCAACTTTCTAATTGACAAAATTTAAATAAATCCTGCAATGTAGTCTCTACCTCTTGGCTTTTACATTTTCTTATGTCTCTACCGTTTGCACTCATACCTTCGTACATACAATAAAACAATGTAAAATACAACTGCCAATATATCAGATAATTGACAATAGAAGTCAAACAAACTTAACCTGATGCGGCCAAAACAATTCCCTCCACAAGAATCAGGATTCCTAGGGCAGCCCAAGTAATAAGAAAAGCACCCTCGTTCTGTTCGATTTTTGGATCTTCCTGAGGAACTGTAAATGGCTTTTCTAGAGGAGTCCTACGAATTACAGGGCTGCTGCTCGTTTTCTCTTTGGGTTCCTTACCCCCATTACTACCTTTCTTTTTCACTGAGGCTGAGGATACTGATTTAGGTGACCCAAATCCCTTAACATTTGATCCTTTAGAAATAGACTTCTTTTGGGTATTTTCCTCCATAGGGACCGTCTTCTTCTTCTTCCCTTCTCCCACCACATCATTGTTTGCCATGATTCTCCATTTCCTGGAGAAGCCATATGAATTGTGTGTAACTCTGTTTGAACCGGGTATAGAACCAATTGAATTGGATATTCTTAGAAGTCTTTGATGTGACTTAATATTAGACTTAGTAGCATCTGTAGAGCATAGAACCCCTTCAGACAGGCAAGGTTGAAAAGAAACACCGAGATATGTAGTGGGCATTGCAGTAACCTTGAGTACTGCCCAGCCAATTAAAGTCATTGCCCAGGCTTCGAGTACAGGTTCCCTCACTACCCTCCTTTGGCCATCGTTTTAAATATTTTTCTTCCTGGCTTTGTTCGTTTCTTGTTTCTACTAGTCCAAGCCTATCCAATTGAGATATTAGAATTTGCTCCCCGTTAAACTATCCCCCAAGGCCTTGAAATTAGTCTCTCCGAATACTGAAAAAAGATAGAGGTACAATTCATTTGATTGATGTGTTTTTTTTTGGGAAAGGGTAGCCAATAAGGGAGAGGAGCCGATGGTGGGTAGGGTAATTTTGAGTGAGGTGTCTACGTCATCAGCGTTCGAGTCGACATAATTTTTTTTTGGCCACGTCCCTTAACCGTTGAGTTGGCAGTCCCTGATTTTTTTGTTTTTGGGAAATTTGAACACGTTTTTTGATGTTTTGGGGGTGCTTTTCAAAAACCGCCAAAAAAGTCAAAAAAATTGGCGTATATCGATAATGGGCATCTATATGACCGATGGTTGTTTGGCGCCATGCCAGTACTGGCTCATTACACTCCTAGTAAATGCGCATTAAGTGCCACCCATTCCTACGTTGTCGATCTTAACACCTACCACCTCGGCATGCACACCATTCGCTTGGTCTTGCTTTAGGTTCATGAAACATCCATTGATGAAAACTTTATTCATTTCGAGCAGTTGCATTGAGAACCAGCTCTAATTAGGATGGACATCGACGGTGGTGAGGCCATGGGTGAATGGTGGTGATGCATTTTTCGAACTTTCTGTGTTTATCAACACCACATTCAGTATAAGAAAACTATTTAACTTCTTGCTACGCAGGTGAGGTTGTGTTCCAACTTCACACAAGCAATAACTATGCATTGCAAGATTTTTCTAGTTTTTTCTTGTGATATTTTTTTGTTTAAATAGCTTATGTGCACAATGAATGATTATATAGACATATGCATATACATATCTGTATACAGATATATGCACAAAGGAACGGTGACAAAATTTAATTTTGCAGTAATAATGCACCTATATTATGGCCAACTGTGTGTATATGTGAGTATACAAATATATATATATATATATATGCATATATATGGCCGACTATGTGTAAATGTGTCTATACACAAATATATATGCATATATATATGTATACACACATATACACACAAGAACGGCGAGCAAATATAATTTTGCAGCAATAATTCACCTATATTATGGCACACTGTGTGTATATGTGAGTATACAAATATATTTATGCATATATGACCAACTATGTGTATGTGTGTGTATACACAGATATATATGCACACACTCTGCCATAATATCTGTGTATACACACAGTCCGCCATAATATAGACCTTTGTTTTCATTTTATACCTCTATAATTTGTATATGTATAGTGGCAGTATTGGAAGTTAATATACTCTTCACTATTAAGAGTTTCTTGCAGGTGAAATATAGTCGACTGTGTGTATATTCAAAAATACACACAGTCGATCATTTTTGTTAAGGGTTTCATGCACCTATATTTTTGGCCGATTGTGAGTATACATATACATACCATTCATGGGTTTGTATAGCTCGACTATTAAGGGTTTCATGCACCTATGTTTTTGCCAACTGTTTCCACCGTTGTCATGAACCCCTCGCTCAAGAATTCCTGACCCCCATCGTCCACTCTTCCCTGTCCATCATCTCTGCCTAAATTGTGGAGTTTTTGGGAATATTTCACATCTATTTATAGGATTTTCGTAGTCAATTTACTAATCATTTTAGTTTTTTAATTGACTAATCATTTATAGGATTTTCGTAGTCAATTTAGTAATCATTTTAATATTATTAATAATATATATTAATATAATATTTAACAACTTAATATTATAGTAAACATTAAAATATTATGTATTATTGTATACACACACACACACACATACATACATACATAGTACCACAATATGTATGTATGTTTGTATACTATACATACATACATGCATACATATATGTCAATTAGTATACACATACATAGATATTTTATACATATATGTGTGTGTGTGTGTATAGTATACACACATACATATATGTGTGTATGTGTGTATATTATACATACATACAATAATACATATGGCAGTTCATATCTATATATGTATGAAGGTCATGCAAGTAGCCTTATTTAAGGCATTTATATGTAACATGCATACATTACTTTAGTATGATGAATGTATGTATTTGTGGAGACCAATCATACATACATACATACTTTGGCCAAAAGATAGGTGCATGTCACCCTCAGCTATGGAGTGTATGATAATGTTCCAATACTGTCATTATATATATGCAAGTCGCAAATTTACAATTACATATGGAAAATATATAGAAATTGTTGTTTCATATAGCCTTTGTTCATTTACATTTATGTGAATTTGATGTATAATTTAATTTATATTCAATTACATTCACAAGTGTGACAAAGTTTGATTTATAATTTATATTGTTTGATTTCTATCAATTAGAATTGGGGATGTCATTGTATAACATGCATTTTTTGTTTCATTGCACAAATACCCTAGTTCATTTGCAATCAACTCAATTAGATGCATGGTTAGTTTGTTCATCTATTACACTCAATTCTCCCTAAATAATTGTTGAATAGAAATACAATTAACAATAGTCATATGTATGGTTTGTTTGTTCTTCAACTCTATATATGTATGTATGTATGTATGTATGTTCATATGTATATGTAAATGTATATGTATACGTATATGTATGTACATGTGTATAGTTTGTTTAAGGACAATGGACCGCTGGTGGGTAGGGAAATGTAGATTGTATAGCATGCATTACTTGTTTCATTGCACACATACCCTTGATCCTTTGCAATCAACTCTATTAGATGCATGGTTAGTTTGTTCTTCAATCACACTCACTCTTACATGTATGAATTTGTTGTTTCAATTTGTATCATTCAATTATTTCTAAGAGTAGGAATTGGGGATGTCATATTATAACATGCACTTTTTGTTTCATTGCAAACATACCCTTCATCACCTCAAGGATATGAGAGTTACAATTGTGGACATACGTTGAAAGAAGTATAATCTATCCAAGATATACCGAACTATTGTCGATGATGGCATCAATGGTTTCTTTGTATATCTTGTACAGATAAGACTTCTTCCAATGTATATCCCTCTTCATCTTATTACAAAAGAAGGGCTCATTCCTATTAACTTCAAACACCTCAATCTTACATATATAACATAAGACCCTTGTTCATTTGCAATCAGCTCAACATGCATTTTTTTGTTTCATTGCACAAAGACCCTTGATCATTTGCAATCAACTCAAATAGATGCATGGTTAGTTTGTTCATCAATTACACTCAATCTTACATGTATGAATTTGTCGTTACACTTTGTATCATTGTTTGATATGTATATGTATATGCATATATGTATATGTATATGTATATGCATATATATGCATATGCATATGTATATGTATATGTACATATGCATATTCGAAAGAAAGAATACTCCTTTGCAAGGGCAAGTTTTCAGACTTCTTCATTAGAAAAAGTACTCCCTTCTCGAAGGCAAGTTTTCAGATTCTATCTTACGAATCCGTGATGAAAGAAAAATTTGTCTAGGGGTCCATGTTGAAAAATACAATTTTTGAAAAATAGAAGGATTTTCAAGGAGGGATTCCTTGGCCACCGAATAAACATTCTGAAAATCAAAATAGTATGATAGCCCCCCCTTAGAATGGTGAGTGCTAAACTCAGAGGCACATGACATCCTAAGGAGAAAAAACGCATAAACACCACAACATCACAAAGCAAGCAAAGAAGAGAGAAAGATAAAAAGAGAGGACAAACAATGTCATAACGAATAGGAGATAGGGGGATCTGATATTTCGAGGTTAGAGCTACTCATAAATATAATAATATATAAATGAACTATCATGAACCCCCTACTATATTAGACCATGTGAAGAAAGGCATGTGAAAAACAAAATGACAATAAAAAATTGGGTCAACATGGAAGGGAGGCCTAAATGACCCCAACACTTTGCATCATCTCCAATTGTAGAAAATAAAGGCACAACAAAGAGAAGAATGATGTAACACATAGAAGAATTTTTATGAGACAAAAAAAACTCTTGTATCCAAGCACCTACGAGTGTGACAAGGGTCCTCCAGGAACACATAAAACAAGCACGGTGAAAACATAACACACACACACAATCTAATCTATAGATAAAGAAGAGGCACCCCCTAGTCCTCATCAACCAAGAGGTCGTCATTCTCCCTATCTAGATCATTATAAGGGGAGGGCAGACAAGACTACAAGGGCAGGATAGCAAGGGGGTACCCTCTGACTCTCCTACGACAAGAGCCAAGGAAGAAGGCCCCTCGAGGTCATCTTCACTCAATTCCTGTGAGGTAAATGTCAACAATCTTGCAAAAATCACTGATAGAGTCAGGACATCGTCTATAGAGTTGAACATGTACTTTATGGGAGTGTCATGTGTCAACTCATCAGGGGATGAGGGAGGCATTCAAGATCCACTGTCGACCTCACTGAAAGACTTGGGGGTAGTGATAAACTCTAGGGATGTTGGGGCTACATCTGTCACTAGGATGGCGTAAGCCAACATAGAACTAGCTTCTAAAGAAGGAAATCCCTTCTTCTGATCCCCCTTAGAAGCAAGGTTGTCCTTTAAATTTCGCTTCATCAGAGGATGTGAGATCCCCACAGATGAAGTAGAAGGCGAGGATGAAGAGGAGAAAACTGCAACAAATACCACCGAGGTATTTGGCATATCCACAGGTTTGGAAAAAGGTGGGATGTCTGGAAGGGACATTAGAAGAGGAGGCTTAGCTAAAGGAGCAATGAATATTTGCACCCTTTTAGGGGTAGGATCATTCACACTCGCAGGGGGATCCAAAAGCAAGATCAAGGGGGAAGGAACTGAAGTAGAAAGGGCAGAAGAGGAGGACACAACAAAAGACATTGAAGTAGGAGTTATTGGCCCCCTTCCTCCTTTTGTAAGGCAGCCTGCTCAGTGGCTAGAGCCTTCCTCTGGTGCTTATGCTCGCATGCAAGGAAGTTTCTTTGGCTTCAGGAGCTAGAGGCTACAGCTTGGGAAGGAGTAGGAGCCTCCTATTTTGTCATCAGGATATCCATCACAGTCGTTTTTGGCAGAGGGAGCGACTCCTGGACATGAACAGGAGGGAGAGATGCATAAGAAAATGCAAAAATAGACGGGGGAGCATACTCAAGTGCCTCAATGACAAGCCTTTTCCCATTCACTACCTTATAGGTAGGAGCAGTAGGAGACTATAGAGGCTAAGACATAGAGGCAATTCCATGGGGATGCTTCCCCTTACTATACACAATGGGTCGAGGATCTGTGGGAAGATAGGAAGGTCAAACACTTGATACTTAGCCTTTGACCAAGTGGGCACCATTGGGTTCCCCAAGGGACGCATAGGGGTGGAAGTCAAAGGCACTACAGTAGGGTGAGAGGAAGCGTTAGGTGGAACTATAGAGGAAGAAGAAAATGCTTGAGTAGACTTCTCCTCCTTTTTTGGAGTGGCTGAGGCAGCCTTATGTTGTGCTATCATGGAAGCTTTAATTAAAATGGCATAGGGAGAAGGAGGGTAGGTCACTTTTGGTGCTATGCCCCCATTCTTGTATTTCACATAAGTTCGATACAACACGTTTGTCTTGGGAGGGAGAAAACCAACATGGGCAAGCCAAAAGTGATCAAGGGAGTAGCCTCCATGAGTACCATCAATTTGTAACCAGTGTCATGGACTACATGCACAAAACCCTCATGAGAGATCTTTAAGCACTTGTGGATCACTGAGGGAACTGCGTTCATGGAAACTAGCCAGGGAATGCCTAGTTTCACTCTAAACAATTCAAACCCTAGGATAATATCAAAGAGAGCGTTCACAGTCCTGGGTCCAACCGGGACTGATAGGATGATAGAACCAATGGAAGGGATGGAAAACCCATCATGTGTATGTATAGTGCTTTTAGACTCATCATATCCATCCTTATGTAAAAAGTTTATCAGCATGATCTCCTCTGTGATGACATTAACCCAACATGTAGGGTCAATGAGAACGCTAGTTACGTTGTTCCCATTGATACGTGCGGGGATGTACAAAGGAGATGGTTCTCTATTAGCGTTCATCAAAAAATCCTACAAGGTGAATGTTATAGCAGGGGATCCACTCGCAAGTTACATAGATGGGATGGGCAAATTCATGAAGGAAGCCATCTCTATGTACACTAGAAAAGACTTTCACAGAATCCCCTAAGGGTTTCACAATTAGATGGTGACCTACTCAAGGTTTCATTTCGCAACGCTTAGGGATTCTTCTAGCTACACCACTAGGGTTCGTAGGTTGGGTTGAAAGGCTAGGCACCCTACAACACACACACACCCACAACACACTTAGAACAAAAGAGAAGAGCCTTTCAACACTACCAAATAGAACCAGAATAGTTCACGTCAGGTTCACCAAAATGTAGAGGAGGGGGACTAACTGCTCAGGACCCCAGGTCACAGGAGGGTCAAGGACAATCAACTTCCTTGATCTACCTCATGCTAAGGATTGTTTAAGGTAAGTTTAATGTTTCAAGAGGGGTGAAAAGGAAGGAAAACTTATTTGTCACTATCCTTTTATCAACCTGAGAGTTTAGGAAACTAGGTGAGCGAATTCCTAAGTGTGGACTGTAACCTAGGAAACTCTCTACCAAGGGACTCCAACACAGAAGACAGACAACAACATAGCGTGCTAGCATCTCAATCAAGCGCTAGTGTCCGTACAGATAGAGAGTACAAAGTATAGTCTAAACTTAACAGGGAACTAACTAACAACCCAATAGATACAATTTTACACGATGACAGAAAACATAAAATAGCTAAACTACTGAAATAACAAGAAGAATACTTTAACTTAGATGATAGAGTTGATGGAAATGAAGGTGGCAAGAATCAAACTTATGGCCGGTCTAGCCTCCCGAAAGCTCCACACGAACATGATACCTACAAATAAAAGAATGGGGAAAAATGTTGGGGCTATTTTGGGGCTTGCCACAGTCAAACCCCCGTTTTGGTGTTCCCACCTCCACGAACAACCATAATAGCCACAATAAAGAAAATGTGATAAAGAAAGTATTGAAATGGAAGAAATTCCAAGCAATGCTAACAACAATATGCTACTAAATCAAACAATGAGGCTAAGTAAAATAGATATCACCTCCCCAACAAGATTCCCTCAAACACATGAAGGGAGATGCTAGCTTGCAAGCTTGTAGATGCCATCGTTGCCACAACAATGAGAGGAGTGAAACCAACAGAGTATCGACTTGGACCTTCAACAATGGTAGAGAATGCTATGAAATGAAGTGTGTAATGCTCAAGAAGTGTAGAATTGTGAAGTGAGATTGAAGAAGTTTGAAAGAGATGAAGTGAATATGGAAGATAGTCTTTTGAAGTTGAATAGGAGCCCAAAAGAATCATTCAAGGTTGATCAAGGGCACAGGGGCGTTATGCTTCATCGCCAATGGAGAAGTGTAACACCTTTACAGATTCCAGAGGCGGGAATCTTGCTAGGACGACAATGTGCCATGCATACGTCTGTGTGTCACACTAGCGTCCCCAATAGAAATTTCCACACCAACACTACAAATAGTCGCCAAGTGGATGGATGAGGTGGAATAGCATCTTTTGGTTTGATTTTTCTAAGGTAAAGGTTTTAAATGGGGAATTTACGAAGGGGTGCAAATTCAATCCATTACTACTCTAACCGAAAAATGATAGTTGAGCCTGAGGGTTTGGCCCAAGCCTTTTAGAGGAGAGGCCATGATAGAACCATCCTTGGGTGGGTGTTTCCACTTATCCTACTGCTTTAGAGTCAACTATAGAAAAAGGGTGCTCTATGGTAAGGGAACTATAATCCCCACCCAACTCGACAGATAGATAATATTAGGAATTGCAGGCAGATTACTACTAATTAAATGTAGATTATAGAAATTAAACAGAGTAATAAAATACACAAAAATAATAACGAGAGACAACACAATATTTTTAATGTAGTTCACCCAAACTTGGGCTACATCCACCAACATAGTTCACATTTATTATTTACTTCCAACAAATGTAATTACAATGACTTGCAACAACAACTGCAACTTGCAGCAATCAAATTAACCACAATTTCCACTGATGTTCACATGCACACTATGCTACAAGCACATGTTGCTTAACCTATGTTTTTCATAGCCTATCATGATCCACAACCTACAACTTCACCATTTCCATTCACATGTCCTTGCAACATCAAAACTGAAATCCACGTGATTGTTTGACTTCCTCTTGCGCGTTGTTGCTTGCATTCCAACTCGTGACCATTGAAATTCCATGTGCAAATAAAACTATATATGTTTTGGGGTAGACTTCTAATTATTTTTTAATCGTTATTTGACTATATTTAAAATACAAAATCACAATAATTTATCTATTAAAATAATGGCTATTTTTTGTTTCGAGGGCGTTGCCCCCAAAAACCTCCAGTAGCCCCCATTGGGGGAATTGCCCCCAGACCCCCACCGTGGGCTCAACCCTTAGGTCCCTGCCAAGGGGATAATACATTGGACCCTGCAAGAGGGGCTCCACCCCCTTGCATTCCCCCATTAATCTATTTGGGGGGGAACACGTCGACAAAAGGGGAAATTTTAACCTTCGAGTTTGATCAGGCTCCATATAACAACAAATAATACCCTTTGTCATTAATCAACACAAGGATTAAGCAAATACATCCCTCTTAATTAATCAACACAAGGAATAAGCAGAAGATAGATTCCTCTACCATTAATCAGTGCATGGAATAAGCAAATATAATAGAAGCCCTCCTTATTCTAGTATGATGATTAATTAACAAGATATCCCCCCTCCTGCGCCTCCCCGTCCCCCAAGAGGTTATTATATTTGCTTATTATAGTAGGTTGATTAATTAAGAGGGATCTATCTTCTTCTTTTATTAGCAAGCTGATTAATGATAGAGTGTTATATATCTTGCTTATTCTAGTATGTTGATTAATTAAGAGGGTATATATCTTGCTTATTCTAGTAGGCTGATTAATTTAGAGGGTTTTTATCTTGCTTATTCTAGCAAGATGATTAATTAAGAGGTAGATTAGTTGGATAATGGGTGGGTGGGAAACTCTTGTTCCATGGGAGGGAGGGCCCCTACTATTCTATGGTAGTTCAATTAGGTGGGAAAAATTGGTGTTGTTGTTAGGGATAAATAATTTGGAAAATTCTTTGTAAATCTTTGTGAAATTTAGTCAATTTTTTATTTATAGCTATGTCAATATGGTTTGTGTACGCTGTTATATTTACTTAGCCCATCAACTTACATAAACAAATTAACGTCATTGTTGAGTCCAAGTAATTGAATATAAATCTTCCTTTGTAGGATTTGTGATTCGATTTTATGTTGAGTACTATGTTATTTTGTTCATTGTGCAAAGTAGGAATCCTATCAACCTACAACTAATATATTGGTGTTATTGTTGGGGATAAGGAACATTTAAAATTTATTATTCAATCTTTTGCAATTGCTAATCTATAAATATGACAATTTGTTCTTTGGCTTTTTTAAAAGTGTCAATGAAATTGTCTTTCAATAAAGGCCCATGTTAACTTGTGTTCAAATATTAAAGGATATTCACTCTATTTTTGTAAAGTTTCTTTTTAGATTTTTGTTGTTATAATTTTGATTCTTTCTTTATGCACTTAAAGGGTTTTGAGTGTTACTTGTGTAAACTCATTATAATTTAATCTTTAGAAGGAAAATATATACAAGGATTCATTGCTATGACATCTTTCATTAATTACATATACAAATATTTGCATGATTTGTATCTTACTTTGTAAAATTGCTACAAATTTGTTAAATGCATACTTATCTTTGTAAATGTTTTCAACTATTTTTAGGAGATTTTGTGACTTTGATTATTTATAGGAAGTGATCTTAGAAATAAGTATAAATCATTAAGGTTATTATTATTATTTTAAATTTTGAGGACATTGGCCAAGATAATTATGCATACCATGTGTGATTCCATCAATATCCAATCTTAATTCACCTATGTAAGTGGAATGACAACTTTGTTAAAGAATCCAATAAAAAAATTCAAACAATGAATTAAAGGAGATTAGTGTTCAAAATTAATCTAGATATAAGGTTAGTTCGTAGCTTGAATGAAGGAAAAATATAGTGTGGAAAGCAAATGCCATGGGTAGTTTTTCTATCTCTTTCCCAACTCATTTTGAACATGGAACATTTAGAGGTTAGGAATAATTTATAGATGTAGGAATTAATAGGTGTCTAAAATTAACAAAGATAGAAAGAAAGAGGTTCAACCTATATTGTTTTTAAATTTTAATTAACGAAAGAATTGTGATTAGGGGAAAATACAATAACTGACCAAGAATTTAGGCCTAGAGAAAGCCATCACCCTAGATCTTTTACTCTTCATTATTGACCTAGAAACCCTAAGCTTTGTATTTATCATATTATAAAATAAAGATATAGAGAACCTTGAAGAAGAACATCCTTATGAAACTAAATATAAACATGATGATGCACAATATATGCTAGATGAAGAGATAAAACAACATAAAAATAATATTTATGTCATAATAACATGACAATAGGCTATGTTGAGAGACTTGGAGGTTGCCCATAGAGCCCAAATCCATAATTCTAACCAAGGGAGTGATCTTAGGGAAATAAAATAGATCATATAAATCAAGAGAACTAGATGAGAATACCTAGAATACCTACAAATAATTTGGGAAATATACCTATAAGATAATCTTGAAATCTTGAAATCTATAGAGAAATAAACTTTAACAGGATTTCTAGCTATCCAAACCCAATTCTCAATGTGGTTAGAATGAAGTTTCCAACACTACTGAATTTGACTCCATTTTCTGACGAACGTTCGTTGGTCATTCGACAAACATTTGTCGGACAATCGACGAATTGACGAAAAAAAATTCATCAAAATTTTGATGAAGAATTAAACGTCGAAATAACGACGCAAATTCATCGGTCGTTGGCATCATAAAATGACTCAGATGTTCGTCGGAATATTGACGAAAACTTCGTGTATCCACCGATGAATTACAACCAAAATGCAATTGCAATGGCTCTTCTGAAGCGTTGAAACAACAGCAGAAGTTCATCGCCATTTCGACGAAATGAGCAAGGAGTTACGATGAAGCCTTCGTCGCAGCTATAGCAACTTCGTCGGACCTTTTCAGTGATTCGTCGGTGGCCTTCGTCGAAATTGTGATGAAACAATGCAATTTTTTTAAAAAAAATATTCGTTGAAATGTACCATCGCGGAGACTCTTGGCGATGACCACCGAAGCCAACCCATCAGTGAGAGATCAATCATCGGCACAGGCTAGAAAACTCACTCCGATAGTCCATGTCTTGTCGATGACTTCCGTCGGCAAGACAGATCCAATTTCACACCAATCTAACCTCTTCAGGAGTTTTGAACACTGATGGTTATCAACAAGAAATTCTGAGGGTTTCAATGATTAAACAAGTGTCTAAGAGCAAGTAAACAAATGGAACCTATTAATTTTCTTATTTTGGGGTTCTTTAAATCATAGAATAAATACCATCTTCTTGTGTATAATGTACTTATATTCAGATTTGAATTCGAGACCAATTGTCATTGCACATTCCATTTTACTTGTACAGAGTATTCTATAAGTAGTATATTGATAATGCCAAATGATTTATGGTGTTGTACAACTCTACCTATCATCACAGTCTGTTGTTCCCCCTAGAGAATCCTGCAAAGACAAGTTTACAATACCAAGTCAAATAATATGAAAAAGACTTACTTCCATACAAATTAAATGATTATTCTTACAATGGCAATTGTCTAATTACAACAACAATCCCATGAAAGGTTATCCATGCTTCATAAGAGATGACTAATCATACATACAGACTGCAAGATGCATAGAAAAAGCATTACACTTGAGAACAACCAAGGGCTAACAAGGGAAGGAGTTAAGAAACGTCTAGATTGAAGAGAAAATGTGTAGGGAAAATGTTGAGCAGTGTCAAGAGAACGAGCTTGTAGAACATATTCTTGACCTAATCAAGCTCTTGAACAACTTAAACAAAATTAAAATACTAACACATACATGAGACATGTAATGAACTTCCAATATCTGCTATCTTTTTCATTAATGCAGAGGTAGGTAAAGGAGAAATAATTATAATTGTAACACTATTCATAGTCCAGTAAATTATGTTCATAATTTGTGTTCAATGGACCTCATTTTTTATCATTATACTGCCCATCTAATACCATATTTTAATCCAGGGTTCAACTATCTCAAATCTAAAGAAGCACCTTCAATTAACCATTTAAAGTACTATAAAATAAGGTAGGACTTTTACTTAAGAAAGATTGGGTACACTTGTAGGATTAAAGTTCTCGCAATCATCAGGATTTATTGGCACACAGACACAACCTGCAACATATGAAGTAATGGATGACTACAAGTTAGTGAAATGGTCCTTAATATGTGACTGGTTTGCAAATTGATTAGTAGAAAATAAGGTTACAAATAAATCTACATGAAAAATTATGAGGACAATCTACTGTAATCATCTCTAGAGCCTAAAAAAAACACATGCAAGAAACATAAAAAAAAGAACAAACCAATTTTTGGATGAATACAAAATGGTGCCTTCAGCAAGTGATTCATATGCTTTCACACCTGACAGGACATTAAGAAGATTTTAGTCTTCCTCTGTGAAATTAACTACTTAATAAACCCAGAAACCAATATTATATACCTCTATGTCTAGCCGAGGGTAGGTATAAGAGAAAAAAATTCCTCAATGCAATGCGAAAAATATCAATGTGTGTGTAGGTTTGTATTACTAAAATATCATTTCATTCCTAATGAAAAATACCAAAGTGATGTTTTAAATTTCAATCTTCACATAGGCTCCCTTATTGCTACACATGCATATACAAGCATTATTCGAGCTCTAAACTATTCAAATATTAAGGATTTAATTAGCTATAAGATGGAAAGTTGTTGTTTAGACATAATCCATCATCTTTTACATATCTTTATTCACTCCTAGCGCTTCAGATAAATTTGTGTAAATGAGACAGAAATGTGAATCTTTTATGACAAAGAAAATTCTTAAAAGGAGGGGGGAGAGAGCAAAGGGTAGGGGGAAAGAGAATGCTTGAATGTATAGAAAAGTATAACATTTTGATCATTATAACAATGAAACTAATCTTAAGTTTGAAGCATTAATATCATTTACAACATTTATGATCAAGAATGAATGTAAGTAGAGAAAATTTTGCATACCTGCAGATGGTACAAAATTTCATGTTAAGTGGAAGCCTCCCATCAACAACAAGATCCAAATATCCTGTATCTATCTCAATCAAGCCTCTAAACCCTTCAGAGTTGTCAATTTTTCCACTAACCTGTTATGCACAAAATTCAAATTTTAGAGTTATGTCACCACTAAAAATAGAAGAAACAAAGCTTTGAAACCAAATCCACACACAACACAATGTGGTATTCATACAAAGCCATACAAACAAACCAAACTCAGAACATTGGAATGGAAACAACTTCAAATTATGATGCAGAGCATGGATTCAGGTATAAAGAATCATTTTTGCCACCATAGTGAAAAGTTTTCACTTTCTTTCATCTTTGCATATTGGTTTGATGCTTCAAACGATGCATTTCTTATATTGAAAAGTGCATTACCTTATTGAGCTTCTCTTTGTTTCGAGAATAGTTTAATATTCTCTACTTAACAAGGCCAACCACGTGATAGTGGAAGCTCATTTGGCCCCTCCCCCCCTCACATCACTCTCAATTCCCCATACCCAATCATATAACATTAATCATTCATTCATCCATTAATAACGTATAACATTCATTCATCCATTAATAACATATAACATTCATTCATCCATTAATAACATATAACATTCATTCATTAACATATAACATTCATTAATTAACATATTCACATTCATTCATTAACATATAATATTCATTCTTTCAATTTACATATTATCAAAATATGGTTGTCATGATATGATTACAATCACTTTTTTTTTGTTTCTTTTTAAAGCTAAAAAATCTGAAGTGGAGTATCATTTTCTTAAATCATCCGTCTCCTTTAGTTGTTCTCGCCTTCCGCCATGATCTTAATGTACTAGTCGCTTCACTCATGGCATGGACGCCATTACAAGGGGGCTCCATCAAGAATAACAAAGAAAGAACTCCGATATGTTTTATTATTATTGTTACAAGTATTTCATTAATTAAAAGAACATTAGAGTGGTTCTCTTTAATTGATGGGTCCACATCATGTTCTTGAACTTCTATTATAGACTCATGTTCAACATGCTGAACACCCTCCAAATCCTGATTTGCAGTTGAAACATGAAAGGTTACATTAATTAATACACCAATTGAAATTAAATATGTTTAAAAGAACATGAGAGTGGTCCTCTTTACCTGATGGGGCCACATCATGTTCCTGATCTTCTCTAGCTTGATCATGCTCAACACGTTGATCACACTCTACATGCTCTAAAGTTAAAACACGAAAGGTTACATTAATTAATACACCAATTGCAATTAAATATGTTTAAAAGAACTTTAAAGTGGTCCTCTTTACCTGATGGGGCCACATCATGTTCCTGATCTTCTCTAGCCTGATCATGCTCTACATGCTCTAAAGTACCGGGATGCACACCATGACCTTCATCTACAAGTGTTAAATGTGACTATGGTCCACCAGTTACACAACCAAGGCCTCAAATGTATTCTCTAATTGTAATCAAAGGACTTTTTCTCTTCATTCAAGTAAATAAACTTGAAGGGAAACACCACCAAGTGGTTTATTGGACACCTACATGACTAAAAATAGCAGCAAATTTACATTTAATTTCCATATGTCTAAGTGGTTAATGGGGAGGGAGTGTGTACTAGGCCTGGTTAAGTCATCATAAGTTTATGCTTTGGCAATAATTTTTTTTTAAGTCATCTTAAATCTTCCTATGTCTAATTGCTAGGAGAATTTTGGTATGTTTTAAGGTAGGATGATTGATGAAAGAGCCCAAGAGCCTTCTCTCCATGGCATCCGTACACATAGCAGCGGTCTTCTCTTATACGGTTGGACATGATTTAAAGAACTTAGCTAGGAATTATTCATTTAACCTAAGGTTTTCTCATAATGCCATCATTGGAAAAGTATGATCAAATTCTTCTATTATGAAGAATTGGTCTATGTGCCTCTAGTAATCAATATAAATGTTTGTAAGGATAAAATGACTAATTGCATCAGGTAGGAGAGAATCAACTTTGAGTTCTTCAAAGATTATATTCCTCTATTCATAATTTTTAAGGGTTGTGTGTGGAGGAGGTTATCACTACCAAGAAGGGAGGAGACCTTTCCTTGTGATGGAACTTCAAAATTTTGCTCTTTGTGTTCCATTTTTATCTTTCCTTATGTCTCTGGTCATCTATGGTGTTTGGGAAAAGCCTAAGGTTGGGGTTTTACCTTTGTATTCATGTAAAACCCTAGTGTTTATCTTACACCTTGGGTGGGATCTTTTGGGCCGTTACTTTTTGGAATATCACAAGGCAGTCCAATTGGCTGGTGACACGTGTGCTTTCTGGCCCGATGCTTGTTTTCTCCTTCTTTTTCTACAAGAAGGATTTCAAGGCCAGAAGTACGGGTTAGCAAATTATATATTTTTGGTCGAGTCTAGATGAAGTTGCAGAGCAAATTGTAAAGTCTGATGGTTTTAGGGAAAATGCAATTTAGGTTTTGAGTCATTTTGTAGTAGGTTTTTAATTCATGGGGGTTTGATCTTTGTATGACAGTACTGGCATTTGAATTGATATGATTAATTTGAACTCATGTCTTTCCATTGTACAAGCATATCTGAATTTTGAATAAAATGATCAAGGGTTGTTTCGTTCATCTCACTGTTGTGGTGTATATGATTCTTGTTTTAGCTTTAATTCAAGGAATTAATTAAAATGCTTGAATGGGATTGTAGGTGGATATGTTTTGTATAAGGATTTGATAAGTAGTATTGGGTCAGAATACATATAGATGAGATTGTAAAGAAATGTTATCAAGGATCTTATATGTTATGTGTTAAATCTGTCATAAACCCTTAGATGCTTATAAATTTGACTCCTCCAATAGATATATGGCACTGATCTAAGTTGTACTTATTCGTATGGTTCAATATTTGTTTGCCTTTACCTAGAGCTTGCTAAAAATTGCAAATCAATGACTATCTTATAATGTGAAATGTTGTTGTAGTTATCTCATGCTCCAAATAGTTGATATTATTGATAAATAGCCAATTCTATTCGGTATTATTCTATTATGTTGAGCTATTAAATGAGATTATCTGTTGTTGTTAATGTTGTTTATGATGATGGTGCAGAGGTTGTAAACACATTAAGGGATCACCCTCTCGAGTCTTGCAGAGCCCAAAGTGTAGGAGGTCTTTAAAATCCTCGTCAGTTGGTCCAGGTCCTTCGAGCTGCCCTTTATTGAAATTGGCAATTTCATAGGTAGATTAGAAGATCAACCTGCTTACCATAAAAACAACCAACACCTTGCATATGTTTGTGGTGGAGGTATTAAAGAAGAATTTTATGCCTCTATTTCCATTCATTAGATCTACCTTAGCCTAGCATATACTCGGGCTAAGTCTACAATTACTTCAGACTCATGCGATGAAGGCTATGTGTGATGAAATCCTAGACCTCAACCAAGATGTGGGTAGATTATGGGAGTTTTTCCAAGACCTGCGGTGATTGATAAAAATGTGAAAGACTAAGCTATTTTATTTTTTCTGTCTTATCTTATACCATTTTACGAGAATGGGGGTGCCAATGTATGAGAAGATCTTTGGAAACTAGGCAATACGAAATTGTGTTAAAGAGAATGGGCTGCCAACCATACATCTTTACTTCGCCCCCTCGTCATCGATTTTCCCCGAGTGCTCCTCAACCTCGCCTCGTGCTTGTTTTCACTCCTCCAAACTCTTCCTCGGCGTTGATATTGACCTTGTTTTCACTCCTCCAAACTCTTCGTCGACGCTGGTATTGACCTTGTTTTAACTCCAAACTCTTCCTCGGCACTGGCATTGACCTTGTTTTCACTACTCCAAATTCTTCCTTAGTGCTGGTATTGACCTTTCACTTCTCCAATTTGATGAACTACAACTTGGTTTCATTAGGTTTTACAGTATGTTAATTAAATTGAAAATTTTGGCGCCATTTAGCTAGGTTTTAATATTTTACAATATAGTTAAGTATATATTAGCTATATTTTACATAATAAATAATATAATTATTCAACTTATTATAATTATATATTATATTCTTTAACAAAATTATTAAATACGTATAAAATTATTATAATTAATAATAATTAATAATAAATTATGTTTTTTATATAATACAAAATATAATTAATATTACTATTATATTAAATATATATTATATTAATATGAGAGAGAGAAACTAAATTTTGATTGGTTGTTTCATGTCAATAATCCAAGGATGGCATGTGTCCTTGAGGAGTTATGCTCAAGGTAGCATGCCATTTGATTAAAGATATGATAATTCTCCTTTAAGACCTCTTCAATGTACCCATTGCACACTTAAGGAGACAGATAAATATAGGGAATAAAATATAGAGAGAGAGGAAGATAATGAAAAACATACAAATAGAAAGGGAGACAAAGAGATAGAGAGAGGTAGAGAGATAAATAGATAAGGATGAATAGATAGAGATATAGGGAGGGTGATTGATATATCTCTCCCTGTCGCTCTGTATATGTCTATATCTCCCACTATCTATGTCACTCCCTCTTCCCCCCTCTATCTATTGAGCTATCTCTCCCTCTCCCCCCTTTCTCTCTCATTCACTCCATCTCTCCTTCCATCTCTCTTACTCTATATCTCTATCTCTATTTCTCTTTTTATCTCCCTCTCACTCCTCTCTCTATCTCTCACCATCTCTCCCTCCCTATCC
>VDFB02270651.1:56184291-56218109 GCA_007258455.2 Sequoia sempervirens | reverse complement strand
GACTTGAGAGAGAGAGAGGGTAGAGGGTAGAGGGTTTAAGGGTTTGGAGTTTAAGGGTTAAGGGTTTAGGGTTTTTATGGGTAGAGGGGAGAGAGATAGAGGGATTTATTCAAAGACAAAACCCCAACCTTAGGATTTTTCCAACACCATAAAAGACCAGTAACATAAGACAAGACAGGAAAGGAACACAAGGAGCAAAAATTGAAGCTCCATCAGGCTATGTTGGAACAATTATACACTAATCCCTCCCCTAGGGTGTTTCCTCACATCAAAACCAATCCCTTCTTCCTATTATTTGTTGACAAGGGCAATTGATCCAGGAAGTCATCATATAGGTTTCTACTTAAATAATCAATCTGGCCAGAGTGTTGCTTTGTCAGTGCCATCTTGAGTAAACTAGGGCTTCCTTGCTATCTCAAACCTTAGACAAACTAAAGCTAAACAAAATATGAAATTACAAAATAGAACTTTGCAATTTCCCACAATTCTCCCTCTCTTAGGTCTCTCTCTCTCTCACTCCCTCTATGTCTTTCCTTTCCTGTCATGCCTTATGTCTCTGGTCTTTCATGATGTTTGGGAAAATCCTAAGGTTGGGGTTTTAGCTTCGTCTTCATGTAAAATCCTAGTGTTTGTCTTATGCCTTGGGTGGGATCTATTTCGTTGTTACTTTTGGAGGGCCTTTAAAACATCTTATGCCCCATCGTTTCATCTAAGGTTTGGTCCCTTTGGTCTTAATATTTTATTTCCTCCACGGGATTTTATTTTTCCCTAAGTCTTGGTCGGCCTTGTGTTTCATCGTTTTAAAACAACTTATGTTGATCGTTTATCATCCGCCTAGTGATGTCCCCCTCGTTCTTTTAATAAATGTTTTATTTTGCAGAGGGTAATTTGTGTGACCATTGATTGACTGTTGTTTGATCTTAGTCGTTCCTCGCCATCCCGCGATGACCCCACCACATTGCTTTGGCTGATCGCGATATTGCGGGCGGGTGCCACGTGTCCCATCTGATGAAGCCGAAGGGGATGAGTTTGCGTGACCGTTGATCAATTGTCATTTGATCTCAACAGTTGCCCGCCATCACGTGATCATAAATCACAAGGTCTTTATTGATCGCGATATCACGAGCGACCACCACGTGTCTTATTTGGTAAAATTGAAGGAATAAGGGAAATACCTTGGTAAATTAATCTGGCTTTAATATGTTATGCAACGGGTTACTAAAGTGTTCTTCAGATGCACGTGTTTCAAATCTACGGAGATGTTATAATCTCGGCGGGAAAGATGCTAGATGGTTAATGATAAAGTCGACTATTTTGAAGGAACAGGATCACCGATGATTAGGATCTACGGTTGCCCGCTATCGCGTGATCGGAAGTTGCAAGGTCTTTACTGATTGTGATATCGCGGGCGACCGCCACGTGGATTTCCTTGGCAACGTATGGTATGGTGGGACCCTTGTTGCCATGTTGGCAATTGTGTCAGCTTGTTTTGAAGGCAACCATTCGATGATTTGATCAAACTGACAGATTGATGGCTAATATTTAAATCAACATCAAATATGATTGGAGTTGTTCATGCAGCGCGCGAGTAAGCTTTAATGGTGGATGAGACACTTGCTGGCATGATTTGATCGAAATAAAAACAATTCTCTTGCTTTTATTGTATCACAAAGCATTCAAGTATTTTGCGAAGAAGTCTCGAGCCGCGCCGGCGCCAGGAGAGTTTCCTTTGGCCAGTCACAACCTGCATCACGCGCCCGAGTTCACACCGAAATCGCTTCATCGTACCGTTATCGCCGTTTATACCCATGATCGATTGAATTGTGGGGAATTGCAGGGTTTTATTTTGTAATTTCATTTTCTAGTTAGTCCTAATTATTTGAAGTGTGAAATAGTAAGTAAGCCCTAGTTTATCCAAGATGGCACCTCCAAAGCAACATTCTGGCCAAATTGATTATTTGAGTAGGAAGCTATATGATGATTTCTTGGATCAATTGCCATTGTAAAAAAATGATACGAAGAAGGGGTTGGTTCTGATGCGAGGAAAAATCCTAGGGGAGGGATTGGTATATAATTGTTCAAATATAGCCGATGCTAGGGTTCCTCTTATAGGTATGGAGATGTTTAGACTGTGGTATAGACAAAGGAATTTTCCTCACCCCTTCTCAAATGGCTGGATGTATGATATGGGGAAGTTGGTTGTGCCAAATGTGTTCCCTGATATAGATTTGCTTAGGTTCGTGGCTGCGAGATATGACCCTGTCACTCGGGTAATCAGGGACAATGATGGAAGGGTTTTGTTGAGCATTAACAGAGAAGAGGTCCAACAAGTTTTTGATTTGAGTGAGCCGAGTGTATACTTGGTTCCTATCAATCTTGAGGAAATGAAGCAGGAATATGGAAAATTAAAGTCTCTTTTCAGAGCTAAGTTGCTTCCACCTCATCTGGCTAGGGCAGGGGGTTAAGATTTCATATTAGCCCTAGTGACCAAGAACCATTCAGAGTAAATTTCTTTGCAAATCATTTCTTGGCCACTTTTTATTCATTGTGCCAGATTTTAGGTTTCAATCCTAGCACGGTGATGCCCATTTCCTACATGTTAATGGGGGTGCAAATACAACACCCCAATTTCTCTGTGACATATGATTTTGTCTCCTTCTTGGCTGAAAGGATACATGAAGGGCTGTCAAAGTTGCAGTGGAATGATACATGCACTCAATTCTTTTGGTATTCTATGTTGATGTATATGTTCTTGTGCAAGAATGTTGACTTCTTTTCTGAGAAGATGGAATTAAGGCAATTTGTTGATGGAGAAAGATTGCCTGTACAAATATGGACTACAGACTTATCGTGTAATAAAGAAGGCACCAGTTATGTGCAATTTGATAATTGTTTTTCTTCCAAATTGAGGGCCAGACTGATGGTGAATGTACCCAGGATCCCTGAGGAATTGCATGATTTCCTCATACCAAAGGGGAGGAGGTCAGAATTAAAATTCTACCATAACTGGGGTGACATTATTCCATACCCAATCAACACTATTTTGAGGGTATACGGTTTTCAAGGAACCCCCCATATACTACCATACAATGTGCCACCAAGAGTGGGATTTGCAAAGGTTATGTGGAAAATAGGTTGTATCCATGAGGATAACCTCACTGGGAGGGGTAAGGGAACCTTTTTCCTAGATTATACAGTGGTATCTGATTTTGTATTTTCAAAGGGAGGATGGGTACACTTTGGAAAATTCTTTGATGATTACCACTTAAGGTGTGGTCCAAAGAGGCAACATGATCCTGAGGGCTTCTTTGCCCTTTTTAGACAGAGAATAAAGTGTGGCAAATTTGTGCATGAGTTCAACTTTCCTGAGGACCTGATTAGAAATGAAATTGATCTAAATAGGCAGGAGTTGAACAAGGAGAAATGGATAGCTTATGATAAGCTATTAGATATTGTGCACAAAATGGATCCAAAGTATGATCCATTGTTGGAGTTCAGTCCACATCATAAGAAAATTGATTTTCTGATGGGGAACTTCAAAGAAATTATGGGCACCTTGAGGACCAAGAAGATAAACTTGGAATTGAGTCAGGGTGTGCAGGAACAAGGTGCCAGGCCAATGGAAACAAGGCCAACATACCAGCCTACAAAAAGGTGGCCCATTTACAGGAGGAAAAAGGATGACAATAGTGATGAAGAAGAAGTGGACAGAAAAGGTAAACAAATAATGAAATTGCCTACACAGCCAGGTCCAAAGCTCAAAACACCAGGGGAAATTAAGATTATTGATTTGGAATCATCACCAGAAGATAGTCCTTCATCACCACCATCTGAACCAATCCCTAAGAGGAAAAGGACTGATCAGCCACCAGAGGATGTGATGGATGAGATTGTTGTTACTGATCAAGATATGCAGATTGGTATGCCTTCCCCTCCTAGGTCAGCTGAATTGGTTTTATCTTATCTGGATATGAAAGGAAAATGTGTACAAGATGCAAGAATGGAGGCATGTAAGGAGTTTCTTGATGATGATGCATTTATAAAAACTCTTGTCTTCTTGCAATTGGTATGGAGGATGAAATTTGAGGAATATCAAGATAAATGTAAAAAGAGGAGAGAGTTGAGACGTGATAGGTTAGACCAGGAGAATGATGAGGGGAGTGAAAGTTGAATTAATGGAAGAATTCAAGAATATTACTCCTAAGGAAGGAAGAAAACTGGTGGCTCAGGCTAGTGTATTGATTCTTCCTGAATGGGACATTCTAGATGCTATAGCATTTAATGCTATTCTAAAGTCCAAGCATCCCTTGCAAGACTCTGAAGAAGAGGTCAAGGCAACACTGCAAGACTCTGCCTTCAGTGAAGAGTATGAGACTTTGGAAATTTGGGCATTGGCCCCACAAGGGAGAAAGCCAGATGTTACAGATATTAACCCAAATTTTAGAGGAGGGTTAATAATAAAAAGAGCTTCAGAGACCTCAACCACTGAGGCTACTAATCTAACTGTGAATGTGGCCAAATTGGACCAAAAGACTGCTGAAAGAGAAGAGGCTGAAAAGAAGAGCCTGATGGAGAAGTATAACCTTTTGATTGAGGAATACAACAAAATGCAACAAAATAATGTTGAGTTGCAAATCGAGGTGGATAGTTTAAGGTATAAACAGATTGGGGAGACATCAAGTGCTCCAGGAATCAATTCATTACCTTCCACATC
This sequence comes from Sequoia sempervirens, assembly GCA_007258455.2. NCBI lineage: Eukaryota > Viridiplantae > Streptophyta > Pinopsida > Cupressales > Cupressaceae > Sequoia > Sequoia sempervirens. The sequence goes on along the minus strand of VDFB02270651.1, from coordinate 56,213,395 downwards.
AGGGTCAGTGCCTCCTGCTTCTCCAATTGTTTCCATACCAAGGTCTCCTAGTGAGAATCCTTCCCTCACCCCTCCTTTAGAACAAATTGATGAAGAAACAGAGTGCTCTGTCGATCCTACAAAGAAGCAACTCATGCAGAAAATTGAAGAATTACAGGAATCATTAAAGGTAAGTGAGGAGGGATCTCTTTCAAAGAAAAAGGAGATTTTCACTGTTGTCTTGAGGAACTTAAATGAAAAGGTTGGTAATAGATTATCATCTATACATTCTTTATATTCTTTATTATTTGATGCAATAAAGAATATAGATAGGGACCAGGAGGTAGTGATACCACTAATTCAAAATTGGATCCCTAGGGCCAATGATTTGGGTATAATGTATATAGCCTCAAGGTTTGATATAAATAATAGGCCCCAATCATTAAAACCTACTCATGTGTTAGTAAAATTATTGCAACGTTTTCAGACCTTACCAGATGACTTGAGTAGGAGGATTAGGGAATTGGTGAAGAATTTTGATGATTGGGGTAACACATTGTTACCTGATATAATTGATGAGCAGGGGAATATTAGGTCACTCCAGCAGTGGCAAGATCAGGAAAATGAGGTCATCAATGACCAAATTAAATTAATTTGTGATCACTCAGATTATGATTTCTTGGTGAGTTGTATGGATAAAATCATTAGCACCAGCTCATTTTTGGAATCTTTTGAAAGAGATGCAAATCAGGTAGTGGTTAAATATACACCTTATAATGCTAAGGTAAATGAGGTAATTAATTTTGAGTGGTTGAATGATGAAGAATACCAAAAATGGGTAACTAAATATTTAACTGAGGAAGAATAAAATAAGTGGGCTGCTAACGGTTGGCAAATAAGCTATTGCAGTTACAACGGTTTCCAGTTTTGCTTTGGTGGCAGTCTTGGCACGGGATTCTTATGGCTTTTATTGCTGCATCAACTTTTCTCAGCTGACACTATGAACAAGAATATTCTCCAGGGTGATTTCTGTTGTAATAATTTTGTAATGTCACCAGGTATTCCAATTGGCTAGTGACATGTGTACTTTCTGGCCCGATGCTTGTTTTCTCCTTCATTTTTTATAAGAAGGATTTCAACACCAGAAGTATGGGTTAGCAAGTTAGATAATTTTGGGTCCAGTCTAGGTGAACTTGCAGAGCAAATTGTAAATTTCGATGGTTTTAGAAAATGCAATTTAGGTTTTGAGTCATTCTGTAATAGGTTTTGAATTCATGGGGATTTAATGTTGTATAAGAGTACTAGCATTTGAGTTGAAATGATAAATTCAAACTCATGTCTCTCCAGTGTACATGCATATTTGAATTTTGAATAAGATAACTAAGGGTTGTTTCATTCATCTCACTGTTGTGGTGTGTATGATCCTTATTTTAGCTTTAATTCAAGGGATTAATTAAAATTCTTAAATGGGATTATAGGTGGATATGTTCTGTATAAGGATTTGATAAGTAGTATTGGGTTAGAATACATATTGATGAGATTGCAATGAAATGTTATCAGGGATCATATATGTTATGTGTTAATCTATCATAAACCATTGAATACTTATGAATTTGACTCCCACAATGGATATATGGCACTAATCTAAGTTGTATGATTCAGTATTTGTTTGTCTTTACCTAGAGCTTGCTAAAAATTGCAAATCAATGACCTATTTTATCTTGGGATTGTGTTGTAGTTATCTCATGCTCCAAGTAGTTGATAATGTTGATGAATAGCCAATTCTATTAGATATTATCATTTTATGTTGGCTTATTAAATGATATTATCTATTATTGTTAATTTTTTATGATATTGATCACGAGAGGTTGTAAGCTTACATTAAGGGATCACCCTCGGTCTTGTAGAGCCGAAGTGTAGGAGAACTTTTAAAGTGCAGTAATTAGTCCAGTCCTTTGAGTCACCCTTGATTAGGTGGAAATTCCATAGGTGAGATAGAAGACCAGCTTTGGTTTACATTGTAAAACAAAACCAACACTTCCTCTACCCTTAACGAAACCTAAACCCTTAACCCTTAAACCTTAAGCCATAAACCATCTACCCTCTGCCCTTAACCCCCTCCTCTATCTCCTTCCACTCCCTCCCGCTCTCTCTCTCAGAGACTCATCCTGCCCTCTCTCCCTCTCTTGAGTCTCCCTCCGGCCTTAACCCTCCTTCCTTTATCTCTCTCTCTCTCTCAAGTCTCCCTCCTAGCACCGCTCCCTCTCTTAGGTCTCTCTCTCACTCACTCACTCACTCAATCTATCTCAAGTCTCTCCCTCCTACCCCTTCTCCCTCTCTTAGGTCTTTCTCTCACTCACTCACTCCCTCTATCTCTCTCCCCTTCACCCTTAACCCTAAACCGTTAAACCATATAACCTCTACCCTTAACCCTCCCTCCCTCTATCTCTCTCCCACTCCCTCCCTCCCTCTCTCTCTCAAGTATCTTCAATATCCTACCCCCTCTCCCTCTCTTAGGTCTCTCTCTCCCTCACTCACTCACTCACTCCCTCTATCTCTCTCCCCTTAACCCTAAACCCTAAACCCTAAACCCTTAACCCTAAACCCTTAAACCCTCTACCCTTAAGCCTCCCTTCCTTTATTTCTCTCTCTCAAGTCTCTCCCTCCTAGCACCACTCCCTCTCTCAGTTCTCTCACTCACTCACTCACTCACTCTATCTCAAGTCTCTCCCTCCTACCCCTTCTCCCTCTCTTATGTCTTTCTCTCACTCACTCACTCCATCTATCTCTCTCCCATCCACCCTTAATCCTAAACCCTTAAACCATCTACCCTCTACCCTTAACCCTCCCTCCCTCTATCTCTCTCCCACTCCCTCTCTCTCTCTCTCTCTCAAGTATCTTCAATATCCTACCCCCTCTCCCTCTCTTATGTTTCTCTCTCACTCACTCACTCCTCCCTAGATATACCTGCATAACCCCTAAACCTAAACCTTGTCCCTTGGGCCTCTACCTCTACCCCATAACCCTCCCTTCCTTTATCTCTCTCTCTCTCTCTCAGTCTCTCCCTCCTAGCACCACTCCTCTCTTCGGGTCTCTCAATCACTCACTCACTCTATCTCAAGTCTCCCCCTCCTACCCCTTCTCCCTCTCTTAGGTCTTTCTCTTACTCACTCACTCCCTCTATCTCTCTCCCCTCCACCCTTAATCCTAAACCCTTAAAACCATCTACCCTCTTCCTTTAACCCTCCCTCTATCTCTCCCTCCCTCCCTCTCTCTCTCTAGTATCTTCAATATCCTACCCCTCTCCCTCTCTTAGGTCTCTCTCCCACTTCCGCTCACTCCTCTATCTCTCCTTAACCCTAAACCTAAACCTTAACCCTTAGCAAACCTCTACCCTCTACCCTTAACCCTCTATGTACCAGCTATCTCTCTCCCACTCCTCCCTCTCTCTCTCAGATCCCTCTATCTCTCTCCCTCTGCCCATAACCCTAAATAAACCATGCCCCTCTACCCTCTCTCCTGCTCTCAAGTGCCCTTCCCTCCTGCTCCTCTCTGGTCTCTCTCTCTGCTGCTCTCTCTATCTCTTCCCTCTGCCCTTAAACCCTCTGCCCTCTATCTCTCTCCCAGTACTCTCTCTCTCTCTCTCTCTCGTAAGTCTCTCCACTCTACCCTTAGCCCTCTACCCTTAACCCTTAAATCCTTAAATCCTCTACCCTCTATCTCTCTCCCACTCCCTCCCTCTCTCTCTCTCAAGACTCTCCATCCTACCCCCTCTCCCTCTCTCGGGTCTCTCTCACTCACTCACTCCCTCTATCTCTCTCCCCTCTACCTTTAACCCTAAACCTAAACCATTGACACCCAAACTCTAAACCCTTAAACCCTCTACCCTATACATAACCCTCTACCCTCTATCTCTCCCATTCCCTCCTCTCTCTCGAGACTCTCCCTCCTACCCCCTCTCCTCTCTCGGTCTCTCTCTCCTCTCCACTCCTCCTCTATCTCTATACCTCTACCTTTAACCCTAAACCACTAAACCATTAACCACTGAAACCCTCTACCCTCTATCTCTCTCCCCTCCTCTCTCCCTCCCTCTCTCAAGTCTCACCCTCCTACCCCCTCTCCCTCAAGTCTCTCTCTATCTCATCACTCTTGTCTCCCTCCCTCTACCCTTAACCCTCTATCCTCTATCTCTCTCCCACTCCCTCCCTCTCTCTCTCACTGAATCCCTCTATCTCTCTCCCCTCTACCTATTGGTTGTTTTTACTGTAACTAGTTTGGTCTTCTAATTTACCTATAGAATTTCCAATTCCAATCAAGGGCAACTCGAAGGACCTAGACCAACTGACGAGGATTTTAAAGACCTCCTACACTTTGGGCTCTGCAAGACCTGGGAGGGTAATCCCTTAATGTGTTTACTAACTCTGCACCATTATCGTAAACAACATTAACAACAATAGATAATCTCATTTAATAGTTCAACATAATAGCATAATACTAAATAGAATTGGTTGTTCATCAGTAATATCAACTATTTGGAGCATGAGATAACTACAACACATTCCACAGTGTAAAATAGTCATTGATTTGTAATTTGTAGAAAGCGCTAGGTAAAGACAAACAAAATAATGAACCATTCAAATTAGTACAACTTACATCAGTGCCATATATCCATTGAGGGAGTCAAATTCATAAAAATCTAAGGGTTTATGACAGATTTAACACATAACATACAAGATCCTTGAGAACATTGCTTTACAATTTCATCAACATGTATTCTAACCCAATACTACTTATCAAATCCTTATACATAACATATCCACCTACAATCCCATTCAAGCATTTTAATTAATTCCTTGAATTAAAGCCAAAATAGAAATCATACACACCACAAGAGTGAGATGAACAAGACAACCCTTGATTATCTTATTCAAAATTCAGATATGCATGTACAATGGAGAGACATGAGTTTGAATTAATCATTTCGATTCAAATGCCAGTACTATCACAAAACATCAAATCCCCATGAATTCAAAACCTACTAGAGAATGACTAAAAACCTAAATTGCATTTTTCTTAAAACCATCGAACTTTACATTTTGCTCTACAACTCTACCTAGAATCGACCAAAAAATATCTAACTTGCTAACTCGTACTTTTGGCCTTGAAATCCTTCTTATAGAAAATGAAGGAGCAAACAAGCATCGGGCCATAAAGTACCTCTCATTTCACATGCTTTTCTTCATAAAACTCTTGAGGATAGAAGCTATACCTTCTTTATTTCTCATCCTACGCCCTATTCATGCATCCTACAATTACAACAGTATCCATGGGGCCTCTTACACAAGCTACAATAATAATAAAAAGTGAAAGAGCTCCTTTATATCATGTTTGGACTACAAAACCCTCAAAAATAGGGTAACTGGGCTATATGCAAAGAAATGAAGCTTTCTAACTCAAATCAATGCCTTAAGCCCTCAAATTAGATTCAAATCAAAGCTAACACATATCTTCACGACCTGGAATTGATTTCACATCAAAATATGGCTGCATATAACCATGCAGTGCTACATAACAGGAAAAATACAAAAAGATTGAAGAAAAACACAGATTTTTGAATGTCAAGTGCTTGTATTTTAAATCCTCAACCATCAACAACCATTACAATGATCACTTTATGCCTTTTAAAGGCCTTTACATGTCAACCACTGAACAACCACCTCTACAACTAACTTTTTAATCTTTTATGATCACATGAAACATAAAACACACTAATTTCAAGGTTGTTAACATTACTATTGAAATGTTTTAATTTTTTGACCTTTCAAGCATTAAAAAGTACATCATTAAATTAATTATGTAATGGAATAAAAATTAAAAACATCATGAATTAATTATGTAACCACATAAGTCAAATATAATTCTATCAAGAAATTAATATCAAATAGATAATATAATCGCATAACTCATACATTTCAATGTCATTGATCTTCTTCTTCATCCAACTCTTTCTCTATCTCATCCAATCCAAATTCGACATTGTAAAGATTGGTCATATCATCATCATCATCATCGATATTAGTTTTGATAATGTCATCATCCACATGGATATCATCTTCATGAACATTAACTCCTACATCATCGTGATCTATTTCCTCCTCTTTGACATCTTCGTCAGGGACATCATCAACTAACTGTTCATCATGATCATCATCTATATCATCTTCTAGTTCTTTAGTATCATCTTCTTCCACCACATTATACTTTACCGACCTTCCTCTTGGATCATGTCTAACAACAAATGACTAACCTGGTTTACCTGGAACCTCTGAGTAAAATACCTGCTCACATTGGCTTGGAAGAACATAGGGCTCATTTCCAGTTCGCTCGATCAACCTTGTATTAACCATGGTAAATCCATTATCATGTTCAATAATAGTTCTCTCAGGATCATTTTCATTCAATCATAGCCTGTACCATAGGACGATGAACATAATTAATCTGAAGGACTTAAAGTCACACTCAAGTATATCATCTAAAATCCCATAGTATCGATTTTCTAAGACTTCTAGATGTATGTCGCTTCTAGATGAAACATTAGTCACCTGAAAGACTATAGTTATAATAGAATCACAAGTTTTCTTCATGTCATTCAACATTTTGATTCAAAATTTATGACCATTGCACCACATAGCCTTGTGGTGTTTCACCTACAATATGTCAAACATGTAAAAATTATTGCAATATCGTCAGTTGATAAACATATTTATTTTTGGCCGAATGTATGGAAAGAAAACAATCTCAACATATATATACATCAATATAATTGAAAATAATTAAATAATATGGGTGATTAATATATTTATATGTACCTTTTATCTCTTAAACCATATGCTAAATCAATTTCCTTTGTGTAACATTGGAATCTCCATTACGATGAGCTTCTTTAACCAATGAAGCCACACCTTCCCATGTTAATGCACCCAGATTGTTGACATTGTTCAATCCATACCATCATCCAATCAAGATTGTTTGCGATGTACAAATGTAGTGCATCCCACTCTCGACCAACTGTATCAAAAAAATTTGAAATTCACAAATGACGTATAATTAGTTAAATACCATAGTATACGACCTTAATTTATAATTGATGTATATTGAAGATTAAAAATTAAATAAGTACATATACATAAAAACCATATGTAAAATGTATTCCAATTAATCTCCATGACCATCTTATAATTACCTCTCACTTTCCTTAATCTACATTTCCCCATCAGATACTCCCCTTCGAATTTGTTAATGGAGTTGGGATCCCAAATGCAATCTACATGGATCTTTGCTGCAAAATTAGGAAGATATTCACTAATGTACACCATGGTCTAGTATACCATATATCCCTCCACCATAGACCCCTCAGGATGTTCTCTTTGTCTAACCAAAGCCTTCAAAAATTTCAAGTGCCTCTCAACCATCCACATTGACCTTGTGTGTACAGGTCCACACAATTCAATCTCCTCAACTTATTGTATGAGGTAGTGTTCTTGTGCATTGAAAAATGTCGAAGGTAGACACTTTTTCATTTCACACATTAGACGAGGAATTTTTATCTTCCAATAATTTCTATCTTCTTTATGGATTTATTTAGATGACAGCCATCTACAAGTGATTCAAGGCACAAATATATTAATGAGATTTGACAAAAATATACAGTATATTACATAACAAGTAAAACAAATAGAAATTATAAGATGTATACAACGAATTGAAAAAATATCGCTACTTACCTCATGTATTTTCCAAGATCATATATAACTTGCTTGACATTGTTGTCAAAGTTGTTTGGGAGAGATAGAGGTAGAACGCACTGCAACAATTATAAAATGATCTTTTCATTATTTTTCCAAAAGTAGTAAACATAATACACTGAAAAGTACATGCATTATACAAGTGTATATAATATACCAGAATAATTACCTTAATGAAGGTATGTCAATTATGTGTTTTCATCCCTGACCTAAATTCACCTTTCTTTGTTATTATATTGTTTATGTTTGTAGAAAATCCTGTGGGAAATCAAATTTTTCGTATGAGTTCTTTTATAGCCTTTCTTTGTTGCTCTATTAATAACCAAGGAAGGGCACTTATATTAATTTGGTCTCCATCGCTATTTAATTGAATTACATTTTTCATTGCATGATTAGCTTCTTGAATGTCACTACAAATTTTGACATTTTTTTCTTTGTTATGCCTTCCATCCAATATTTTCCATAACGTTTCTATTATATTTTTTTCAATATGCATTATATCAAACAAATGCACAATGTGTAGCTGTTCATAGTAGGGAAACCTACTAAATTGTCTAGGATAACTTTTCAGTCCCTGTGGAAGCTGGCCATTAATGCCTTGACGACCTTCATGAAGCATATAAGTTAAACAAATTAACAACGATAATCATTGTCAATTACAGCATGAGTAAACACAACACAATATAAAAATATAAATTCAAAACATATCATATATGATAGATAAACAATTTGATTTGATCTATAACCTTAATGATTAATTTTATTATATTCCAACTTCCATAGGCGAGGTTTCATTCTTTGTGGTTTTGATGTAGTCTCTTCTTTCCCATTGAAAATATGTTTTTTAGTAGTTTGATACTTATGATTTCTATGGAGGAAGTGCCTATACTCATCAAACACCTACTTTCCTAAACTTGTTGAATGACGAGATTTCATCTTTGGACCACAAATTGGACATGCAAATTTTCCCTTTGTTTGAAGACCTAGAAGATCATATATAATTGGATTAAATATGTCAATTTTTATAATTATATATAATGAATAGATTATTTTAAAAACATGCATGATATCTACTTCATAAAATTAAATATTGTTAAAGTGCTTGAATGTTATAACATACCACAAAAATGTGTTAGCCCGGGCATCATGAATTGTCCATACAAGCATTGCATGGAATTGAAATTTTCTTTGTCCTATTGGTCTAGAGACGTCATACATAGTGACGCCATTCCATAACTTTAGTAACTCGTCGATAAGAGGCTCGATATATACATTCATATCTTTAACTTGGTACTTACCTAGTTGAATGAACATAAACATTATGTAAGTGGTAGAAGGGGAAAAACAAACTAAACAATGCATCTACGCTTCTAAATAAGATATTGCATTTAAAACTTAATGAATTTAAACTAATTTAAACTAAGAAGCTTCAGAAATCTATCCTATTGCTCTCTAACTCTAAAGATTTCTCCAATTTACTTAGCTCTCAGATTTTTAAGCTAATTAAACTATTAAAATGACACTTAGAGAATGAGAAATGAACTATTCTACTCTAATATGATTTAAATATGCAAATTCTATTCTAATGGCAGCCATGACTGCAAATGTTGGATGCTTGATTGCTGCTTGATGGATGCTGGATGAATGCTTGAAATGCTGGATGGTTTGGATGCTTGAATGCTTTGGAAACCTACAGAGTAAGATTGCATAAGTCGGGATCCTTTTCTTGTAGCCCAAGAGCTGTATTTATAGCTTTCACGGCAGCACAATTGCACAGGAAACCAGGATGAGGGGCTGTGATTTCCTTTGGAGAATCCAAAGGCATGGGATGAGAAGGAGCTGATCATGGAGAATGGTTTCTCCCCATGAAAACACCAGGCAAGATAAGAGGGAAGGTGGGTGGAAGGTTGTTGAGAGAATTTCTTGCAGGTTTGTCCCTGAAGCTTTTCCCGTGAATGGCAGTGCCATTAATTTGAATTTTGAGAAATTAATTTTATTGGTGAGTGAATAGTGCATAAATTTAAATATTTTTAATTTATTTAAATTTAGCAAAAGGAGGAATAAATAATTTAATAAATCAAACTATAGGGTTTGTTTTATTAAATTAAAAGGAGAATGATAATTAAATAAAAGATTTTTAGCAATCTTTATTTAATTAAGAAGAAATGTGATTTTAAATAACACAAATTATTTAAATTGTGTATTTAATTTTAAGATAGAAGTAATAATGATAATAATTAAATAAAACAAAGTTTTTAATTTTGTTTATTTAATTAAGAGAGAAATAATATGATGAAAATGATAATAATTAAATAAAACAAAGTTTTAATTTTTATTTTAGAGAAAAATAGAAGAATTAATAAATGAACTTAATATAAATAAATATTTCTATTTATTTATTAAGTAGAAAAATTTAAGATTAATTAATCAAATAAGTCGTATTCAATTAATTAGATTCTCCGGACCAATTTTAGGTGTCTACATTTTCCCTCTTTGAAGTGATGTGTTTACGCAGTGCTTCAAAGAATGATTTTGCTTCAAGCTGCCATTATTGATGAAGGTTTTAAACCATGCCGGATGATGAAATGAAAGTGATATACCCCTCGAGAGATAAATTGATGAATTTTGGATTTTTATGATTTTTCAAGAATTTTGAATTTTTATGATGGTTTGATGATGAATTGGTGAAGAAACAATTTATCTCCTGACAAAATTTGTCCGAAAATGCCCCTGTGATAGATAAGAATTAATTCCTCAGAAGGAAAAATAAATCCCATAAAAATCCCCCAAAAATAGCCTATAAATACTCAAAAGGTCACACTCAAAAGTCATTTGTGTATTTGACTTTGACAACCTTGTGATAGAGACCCTTAGAGTATTCAAAGCTAGGATGCCGATCCCTTACCACACCCACCGACTCGAGCGTGTGCGCCGTCACCAGTGTCCGGCCGATTATGGTCCTCCGGTATGTACTCCAAACCTTCCTCGTAATTTGTGCCCTTAATTTTGATGTATTTTTGCACTTTTTGTTGTTTTAGCGCGCGGTGAACGCGGTGTAGCGCGTCTGTGAATTTTTGTAGCGCGTCATAGTTTTAGCGCATAGGTGAAATTCTGTAGCGCGTCCGTGAATTTTTGTAGCGCGTCAAAATTTTTAGCGCGCAGGGTTAAATCTGCAGCGCGTCCATGTAATTTTGTAGCGCGCCAGAAATTTTAGCGCGCAGGGTCAAATCTGTAGCGCACCATTGGAGTTTTGTAGCGCGCCAGAATTTTTAGCGCATTAGGTTGATTTTGTAGCGCTTTGGGTATAGATTGATGTAACATTGTGCGTTTTGATTTTCGTCGATTTGTTGGTGATTCCATCTAGTTTAGCTTGATGTTAACTAAATAAATGGTAGTCGATCTCTTGATGAGCGAGATTCATTGATTAATAATAATTACCCTCATGATAAGCGAGGACTAATTATGCATTTCGAATGATTGAACCCAATTGATAGATGAGGGTTCCTTGATGATTTGATAGGTTGATAGGAAAAAACATAGTTTTTTGAAAATTTTGATGATCTTTTGATATGCTAATTAAAATGTTTTGTTTGTATGATAACAGGAGCATTTAGATGTTATCTAGGTGAGAGAACAGTTCCCCTGGCCTTTTGATATGATATCGCGACTTACACCAGATGAGAGACAGCATATTGTTGCTTGTGGTTTGGCGACATTACTTGACATGCCCCATATTAGACTCAATAGGGGTCTATTGACAGCTTTGGCGGAGCGGTGGCATAGTGACCACAACACCTTTCACTTACCTACTGGCGAGATGACCGTGATGCCAGAGGATGTATGGCGTATTCTTCGTATTCCTTTTGTTGGAGAGATTGTGGTTCATGATTCAGAGGAGGTTGGTGGGGTAGAGGCCATGCAGAGAGTCTTTCAGGATCCCCACGTTGCAGGAGAGTGGATTCCCTGGGTAGATATGTATGAGTCATATGCTCCGCTTCCTTCAGTTTTGGCCGGTTTTATTAGTGGATTCCTTTGTCCTGATAAGAGGTCAAAGGGTCTATCTCTTGGATGGGGTCGGGTGCTAGAGGGTCTGGTGGTCCATAGGACGAGATATGCATGGGGCATGTGCATGCTTGCCCAGTTATATCATGATTTGCATTGGATCGTGTATCTCGGTGGCAGCAGTCTATCGGGGGGAGCTACCCTTCTCCAGGTATGGGCATGGGAGCATATTGATGTTACGCGTCCCGTGCCAGTGTTGGCCAGACCAGCGACGAGGCCATATGTATTTCGGTATAGAGGCAGGCCTACCCAGCATATGATGGGTAAGCTTGAGTATTGGAGGTGGATTGTTGATGATATAGAGGCAGTGACCTGGCGTCCATACTTAGACTGTGATGACTGGGACGATGATGATATTGAGTTGGGGTTCTTGTCCGATTCGATGTATTTGATCGGGAAGAGCCCCAGGGTCTTGGAGCGATTCTTGTTTCGTCGTGTGTACAGACAGTATGGGATTGTTCAGTGCATGCCACAGGGTGTAGCACATTATGGCCGGCGTTGGATAGATGTTCCTGATTGGGGTCCCAATTTGCCTTATGGGGCACTTGTTGAGGGTTACCGTGCCTTACAGCCATCAGCATGGGATGTCCAACGGGACATTGTTGAGGCGCCCATTACTCCCGAGTACGGAGAGTATCTGGCTCTGCACCCTCCTCCACGGATCACTATTCCAGATGAGCCAGCACCTGTACCAGCGGCAACACCAGTAGTAGCACCAGCAGCACCAGCAGTAGCACCAGTAGGGGGTGTTCAGGTTGGTCAGCGACGGGGGAGAGAGGAGGATGTTGATGTGGATGTGGAGAGCAGCTCAGAGACTGACAGTGATGAGAGTTCTGGTAGCAGCGAGGATAGAGTGATGATGATGGCGGAGATGGGGGGAGACCGAGTGTAGCAGGTACATCAGAACCATCCTCCAATGCGCCTCGTAAGAGGAAGGTTGTTGTTACCTTGTCGGCAGATCCATCAGAGGTCGCGGGTTTATAGGTGCAGGTGCAGACATTGCAGGGACAGCTAGCACAGACGCAGGCTCAGACGCAGGCACAGCTAGCTACTGCTCAGACTCATATTACATCTCTGATTAGGGAGAGAGATGGGGCTCTACAGGCAGCTGCGACCGCACAGGCTTAGTTGAAAGGATTACGAGCACAGTTGTCCACTGCCCAGGCACAGATCACAGCCTTGACTGCAGAGCGAAATACCATTAGATGGACAGCAGAGACAGTACAGGCGACTGCAGAGAGGTTGCAGAGAGTGGCAGATGGGACTTCTGTGGCCGACTACATTGGAGAGGCCATGCGGGCCGGTGCTGAGATTGAGTTCTATAGGAGCCGCTACCATGAGCTTTTCCCCCCAGAGCAGAGAGTCAGTTATGCTCAGTCTCGCTCAGAGAGGACTCGGTCGAGGACAGTGAGCAGAGGTGTGACACAGCCTCTTCCGAGAGGTCCGAGAGATCCTCGGACGTCTGGTGGTGGTACCGATACTGGTGCGAGACCTGCTCCCTCTGGTGGGAGTACTACTTGATATCAGTTGTGTACTCCTTGAGAGATATATACAGCCATTTTTGACTTGATGTTATTTTCATTCTTTTCAGACTTCATTGTATACTTGACACTTGATGAGATATATATGTGCAGCTTTTCGATTATTTTATGATATGTGTTTACATGATTTATGTGATGGATGCATTGATCTTATGATGATTTGTTTTATGTAGCTTCTACGGATGCATTAATGATGATGTGATATGATATTGATGATGTATTTCTTTTCTTAATGAGATGTAATGTATGATAGATAAAATGTGATGTTTAATGAATGATGTATGGAAATGTAAATGAAATGTAATGATGCATGGAAATGTAAATGAATGTTGGATAAATGAAATGTAATGATGAATGTAGATGTAAATGGATGATGGATAAATGTAAATGTGAATGAAATGTAATGATGTATGATAGATGAGATGGAATGCAATGATGTATGATGAACATGTGATGATGAGTATGTGATGATGTAAATGTAAATGATGTATGATGAAAATGTAATGTCATATTTATGAGATGAAATGTAAAATGAAATGTGATAAATGAATATGTGATATGTGATAAATGAATGAATGATGTTTAATGAGATGTAAATGGAATGATATATGAACGAATTGCAAATGTAATGATAGATGAGTAGATGATGTTTAATGAATGATGAGATGTAAATATAAATGAATGAATTGCAAATAGATGATATATGAATGATATGTAAATGAAATGATGTATGTAAATGTAAATGAAATGTAATGATGAAGGTATGATGTATCTAATGAAATGGAAATGAATGATGTAGTTTTGTGCATATGATGTCATGAAATGAGATGTTTATTGTGAATTTATGATGAGATGAAGAGATGATCCTATATGCATGCTGTTTAGAAAAATTGTATGTGTCAAGTATACTCAATCTTTAATAAGAAAAGATAACATCATCTGTGAATGAATCTTTGTAACTTGTGTCACCAGTACTCTGCAGATGTTTTATTATGAATGCAATCTATGTTAACCATGCAAATGCCTATTTTTATCAATGCAAACCTAAGTGTCATTTCAATAATCATCTATTCTGATTTGTATCATCACTGAGCTTTATTTTAAAATGTTGAAAGTGAATACAAGCATCAATGAAATGAGATAGACCAATGATGACCTGAGTGTTTCTTTCATGCTTTTTGATATTGCAAGCGAACACAAGCATCATGGTATGAGATAGACCAATGATGACCTGAGCATTTCTTGCGTAAACAAACAAGGATTAATCATTTTCTTAAGTGAATTTGAATGTCATCCATGATACTTGGTAGAGCACTTCCCGTGACAATTCACAAAATAAGAATGACTAACTCACAAACAGCAAACAAAGAAAAGGTATCATTCTTCTTCCTTACTTCTCTAGTTCAATATATCATTGAGTCGCTCCAAAGAAATGATAGTCAAATGATAAAATGAAAAGCACAATAATTCAAACTCTACTTAATGTATTTTCAAATCATTATTCAGATTAGATCATCAGTGTTGAGATGTGTGTGCTGATGTGTGCATGATATTCCCAAACGTTTAACTAAATGATGTGACCTAAAAGACCTATCCTAGGGGTCTTAGGGACTGATCAAAGATTAGTCTTGCCTACGTTATACACGCAGAGACCACGTAGTTCGACTGACACAGACTCCACTTTTGACTGATGTAGACTCTATTTTTGTGTTTTTGATTTTCTGATGTTTTTGGATTTTGATTTTTCTGATGTTTTTGGATTTTGGATTTTCTGATATTTTTTGGATTTTGGATTTTCTGATGTTTTTGGATTTTGGATTTTCTGATGTTTTTGGATTTTGGATTTTCTTATGTTTTTTGGATTTTGGTGGATTGCCACTTGATGTTGTCATGTTTGACTGCCTTTCCATGTAAGCTGAAAGTCTACTTGTACCAAATAATACTAGGATGTTGCCCCCAAACCAGGGTAAAACATGGTATCTCCGCTATGATATGTATAGTGATAATGATTATCTCAAATGATAGATGGAAATGATATGAAAGGAACAATCGTAACAACACTGTACCCAGTAGATAGAGGAGTTTGGTGAAAATCACAAGTAACGCCTGTTTGCCAGGTTTTCATCACTTGTTTTTATTGTGTCCTCTTTCCTTTTCTTTTGCATTTTTATTATTTTTTCTCTCTTTTTTTTGTTTTATTTTTCTCTTTTTGTCATCATGACACCTGTTTGCCAGGTTTTCATCAAGACAACTTTATTGACCGTGCACTAGATATCCTTAAGTGTAGAATCGCCTGAGATGAATGCTGTTCATGGGTTCCTCCAACATGTCTCCTTCTGGTGTAGACAGTCGGTATGCTCCTGATCCATAGACTGATATGATGACATAAGGTCCTATCCAGTTAGGTTCAAACTTTCCCTTCTTTTCTCTGTCTGCTTGATTTCTAGGGTTTTCCCGTAGGACCAAGTCTCCGATCTGGAAGACTCTAGGCTTAACCCTATGATTATAGTTCCTAGACATTCTTTGTTGATAGGTTGTCAAATGATTGATAGCTTGTTGTCGACGTTCATCTAGTAGCTCTAATTCTTGAAGTCTAGAGATCCTATAATCTTCATCTGAAATGAGTCCCTTCAGTGAAACTCGAAGGGATGGAATTTCTACCTCAATAGGTAATATTGCCTCTGATCCATAAACAAGAGCATATGGTGTAGCTCCTATTGGTGTTGATGCTAGTCCTGTAAGCAAAGAGCGGTTAAGGCGAACATGCCAATCGTCCCACTTCATTTCTGAGTCTTCTTGAGAATCTTTAGGATTGTTTTGTTTGAAGCTTCCTTGTCCATTACCTTGAGGGTAATACGGGGTTGGCGATGTTGGATGTGGAACTTTTCACGGCTCTTGGTCTTGGTTTTTGAAAGGCCTGCCATTATCTGTAATGATTGACTGGGGTATCCATATCTACAAATGAGATAATTAAGTATGAAAGATGATATTTTCTTTCCAGTGATTGTGGTTAAGGGAACCAGCCTCCACCCATTTTGTAAAATATTGGTTCTTTGTGATAATGAACTTGTGTCCATTAGATGAAGATGGGTGAATTTTCCCTACCAGGTCTAATCCCCACTGACAGAAAGGCCATGTAGTTGCAAATGGATGTAGCTCCTGTGCTGGTGCATGTATAAGATTGCCATGGATCTGGCATTTTGAACATCTTTTGACAAACTGATAAGATTCTTGCTCCATGTGTGGCCAGTAATACCCCAAACGAAGGAGTTTCTTGGCTAAAGATAATCCACTTGAATGTGTACCACAAATCCCTTCATGGACCTCGTGTAAAGCGGAAGCGGATTCGTCATGTTCTAAACAATGTAAAAGAGTACCATCTAGGCCTCGACGGTAAAGGGTGTCATCAATAATGGTATGTTTGGCGGATTGGCATATGAAGTTGCACTTTTGGTTGCGAGAAAGATCTGGCGGTAAGATATTATCTTTCAGATAAATATAAATGTCTCCATAAATGGAAGATTGGGCACTATCCAAAAGGCTTATAGTTTGGGATTTGGGATTTGCGTATGCAGGATTTGATACTTGTTCTACAATAAATCGATAACGATCTTGCGTTTCAGGCATTTGTAGAAGAGATGCTATTGTGGCCATGGCATCTGCTGCTTTGTTCTCTGATCTTGGTATCTGCTCAAATTTGATTTCTATGAAGTATTTTTGTAGGTCATCCACCAGCCTCTTGTATAAAATCAGTGTGTCATCCTTAGTTTGGTAATCATTGTTGACTTGGTAGATGATTAACTGGGAGTCTCCATACACCTGTAGTTCTATGATTTTCCATTCAATAGCCACTTTAATTCCAAGGATCAAAGCTTCATATTTTGCCACATTGTTAGTGCAACGGAAGGTAAGCCTGTATGATGCAGGATTGTGTGCCCAAGAGGTGTGACAAATAGAATTCCTGCTCCTGATCCATGTTGTGTGTAGGATCCATCGAAGTAGAGTTGCCATGGTTGTGTTGTAATGTTGAGGATATCTGCATCGGGAAATTCCATAGTCATAGGATGACTGTCTGATAATGGAGCTTCTGCTAATTGATCGGCGATGACTTGTCCTTTGATAGCTCACCTTTCAACATACTGAATATCAAACTCACTGAGGAGCATGACCCACTTTGCCAACCTTCCTGTTAAAGCTGCTTTGCTCAGTAAATACTTGAGAGGATCAATTTTTGCAACAAGCTTGATAGTGTGAGTGAGCATATAATGTCGCAATTTTTGTGTTGCAAATACTACTGCTAAGCATGATTTTTCAATGAAGGTGTAGTTTACTTCATGTCCATTGAGTGTCCTGCTGATATAGTATATTGCCTGTTCCTTTCCTTCTTTATCCTCTTGTGCTAGCAAGGCTCCTAAAGAAATATCCGTTGTTGCGATATATAGCAACAATGGCTTGTCTTCACTGGGTGGTACCAAGATTGGTGGTGTCATCAGATAATGCTTGATTTGATTGAAAGTACTCTCACACTGTTCATCCCATTTAAAAGGCACATTTTTATGCAAAAGATGGTTGAATGGATGACACCGATCTGCTAGTTGAGAGATGAATCTTCTGATGGACTGTAGTTGGCCTTGTAGAGATCTTAATGTACTGATATTCTTAGGAGGTGGCATTTCTATGATGGCTTTAACTTTTGTTGGATCTACTTCAATTCCGTTTGTAGAAACTATGTATCCTAGGAGTTTTGCTGGTGTTACTCCAAAGGCACATTTCTTAGGATTCAATCTGACTTTGAATCTTTCCAACCTGTCAAATATTTTGGCCAATATCTCTAGATGTCCTTCCCTGGTGTAAGACTTGGCTAAGATGTCGTCCACATAGTCCTCCATGAAGGTGTGCATCATGTCATGGAAGATTGTTGTCATAGATTGCTGGTATGTAGCTCCTGCATTCTTTAACCCAAAAGGCATGACGTTCCAGCAAAAGGTGCCCCATGGACATGTAAATGTTGTCTTCTCTTGGTCTTCAGGAGCTATCTTGATTTGATTGTATCCTGAAAATCCATCCATGAGTGATAGCATTTGATGGCCGGCTGTGAGATCTACAATCATGTCTATGTTTGGTAAAGGAAAATCATCCTTTGGACATGCCTTATTTAAATCCTGAAAATCAGTACATATTCTAATGGTGTTATCTGGCTTTGAAACAGGTACAATGTTGGATATCCATTCTGCATAATCAATAGATTTGATGAATCAAGCATCTAGTAGTTTCTTCAAATCATTTTTTTACTAATAATGCAACATGTGGATGCATTTTTCTCAGCTTCTGTTTTACTGGTTTAGTGCCAGCTGGTAAGGATAAGTGATGCATAATGAGATCTGTGTCCAAGCCTGGCATGTCAGAGTATGACCAAGCAAAATTGATGCATCGTTCTTCAAAGAATTTGATAAAATCTGGCTTTTCTGTATCTGTCATGGATGCGGCCAGGTGTAGGATTCTTGCTTTCTCTACTGTGCCAATATTAATAGACTGTGTGGGTTCTATCAATACTGATGATCTTTCATGGTAATGTTGCGGGAGGATGTCAAACCTTCCATCCTTTGGTGCCTCAATGAGGTTTTCGCCATCGGATGCGTTCTTTGTTTTTACTATTTTAGGATCAAATACTGCCATAGAATGGTTTTCACCATCAGATCCATTTTTTTCTTTCATATTTTTGCAACTGGAAGGCTTGACATCCTCCTGCCTAAAAGCATTGTTAAAAGAAGTATTGGTAGAACAAGTATCGGATTCCTCACAGCAAAGGTAGTTGATAATGGCGGAATCATTGTCAAAAACAGGGAGGTCAATAGGGTGTTGGGGTTCCCATTCGATAAGCTCGGGATGTAGTAAAGGCAACGAATCATTAGATGGGTTGAGGTCAGCGATTGTGAAAGCTCGGACGGAAATGTCATCTAGGTTGTTTGTGGTTATGTCGAGGCCTACAAAGGTATTTTCTTCCACATCATTTATCTCAATCGATGTCCGTTCATCTTCACTTGAGTCATCGAAATTTTGTGTTTCATAGACAATAGGATTAAAGCTTGAGCTTTGACCCTCCTCGTGTTTGGGGGTATACTTTTTGATAATGTCAATCTGAATATCTTCATAGGAAACATCTGATAAGTTGTCCCACTCATACTCATTTGAATCCGTTTCAAAGTTATCTCTTATTTGAAGAATACGCTCCACCGTTTTATTGGTGATTTCTGCTTTTTTTTTTCTGTGTATCCTAGTCCAGTTTTGCCATTCTGCTGAATTGTGAGGACTTGGATTGGTTCTGTCACACTTTGTTTCCCTCGATCAAGAGATCCTTGTTCTGCTACATATCCTAGTCCCGTTTTATCTTTATGTTGGAGCGTACGAGGCTGGATTGGTTCTGTTATGCCTTGTTTCCTTAACCCGAGGGGTCCCTATCCTGAATATCCCATCTTCTCCAGAATAGTTTTTCCTTTTCCATATTGATTTGTCTCTATGATGTTACTTGTAGAAGTAGAGGTCTCCTCATCCTTATAAAGCCAATTTAGTATGGCCTTATCTTATGATTCTTCATCTAAGCTCCCAGCTTTTATAAATCTGCCATCTAATGATGTTGTAGATTGTTCTGAAGTGTGGGTGTTTGTAGATGGCTGTCCATATGTTTGTAAGGAGGGTAACATTTGTGATAGATGAAATGAGTGTCCAACACCATATTCACTTATTCCTTTGTCACTTATCTGTACTTCCTTGGTGAATTGATGTGAGAGTGGAGCCAATTGTTCTTCAACATTTGAAGGGTTAGATTGTGCCACCCTTATCTCTTGTGATTTTTGTTGTTTTGGAAGCCACTTTGAAATGAAGCTCTATTGTTGCTCACTATCTGATGTGCCAACTTCTCTATTGTTAGGTATGAATGTATCCTGAGATGTCTTCAATGCATGACAAGCTTGGGTGTCATTGTAGTCTGCTGTGATTGTCACCTCCTGTCCATTGACGGGAAATTTCAAGCATTGATGATAAGTAGAAGGTACTGCTTGCATATCATGGATCCAAGGGCGTCCCAACAGTATGTTGTATGTTAGTTCTCTATCTAAAACTTGGCAAACCACTTTTTGGACAATAGGCCCAACTTGAATGGGTAATATGATCAACCCTTTAGAGGACCTTTCTTCTTCATCATATGCTTTGATTGTGATTTTTCTTCTTGTATCAATGGCTTCATCTGAGTATCCTAGTGCACGAATCAGCTTTAAGGTACAAATATTTAAACCAGCCCCTCCATCTATCAGGACACGCTTTACACGATGTTTATGGATAAGGACTTCAATGTGAAGGGCAGAATTATGCGGATGGGTGAGTGATACATCATCATGTTCGGAAAATGAAAGGCAATGAGGTGCAGATAGATGTCCCACCATAGCTTGGAATTGACACACATCAGATTGTTAGGTACCGTAGTTGATACAAGAGCTTGTTCAAGAACCTCTTTGTGTGATGGGGAAATCTTCAAAAGTTCCAAGATTGATATTTGTGCCGGTATTTTCTGTAATTGATCGATGAGATTATATTGATTGGAGGGAGGATCCACTGATGGGGATGATATTGATGCTCCTTTCAATATAACTTTGGATTGTGCCCTTGTTGTGGCATTAACCGGTTGGTACTCTTGTTTCCCTTTGAGTGTGACTACATTGATTTGGTTTTCGGATTTGTCCATATGTTGTACCAAATTGGTAGATGTAATGTCATTGTTCTGATTGATTTGGTTGTATAACTCTTCATCCTCCTTGGCAGCAGAAAAACAAAGGATTGTTGCGTCATAAACATAACCAACATTTTTACCTTTGGTGTTTGCGGAAGAAGATTCTCCCTTCTGATAATTGGGTAGAGGATTTTTGAATGTTGTATGATCTTTGTTTGTTTGAGGGCCCTCTACAAATACTTTCTTTTGATCTATGAGATCTTGTACTGCATGTTTTAATTGCCAACAATTTTCAGTCATGTGACCTTTATTTTGATGATAGTGACAGTAATGTAAGTCATTCCACCATGATGGTTTGACTTGAGGGTCCCAATTTCTAGCCTCTTGCACTTGAATGAGTTTTTCGTTTAAAAGTTCTTTGAGGACTGATTCCAATGATTGTCCTAACGGTGTGAATTTTCATTTATTGGAGGGTCGTTGGAATGATTGGGCTTTTGTTTCTCCACTGTTTTGATTATTTCCTTGATCACTACTTTGTTTGACATTAAAACCATTGTTTTGTTTGTTTGTAGTGGTTGGTGTCAAGGTGAATACTGGTTTAGGTGCGTGTGTATCGATCATGGTATCAGTATTCTTGTTCTTTTGCCAAAATCTTGGCTTTTCGTTGTTGTTGTTAGAGGAATGGTTATTGTTTGAACCTTCAGTGAAATGTTTGATTGTTCCTCTTTTGATTAGAGCCTCTTCAATTTTGAGCCCCTTTTCGATAACTTGTTCAAATGTGGATGGACATTGTAAGTCCAATCTGTAATTCATGTCATCTACTAAGTTATCAATGAACATCTCTATCTTCTCCTCTTCAGGAATAGATCTAGGGTATTTAGCAAATAGCCTTCTCCATCGTTGGAGAAAAGAGAGAAACTTTTCGCCCTTTGTTTGTTTGGTGTTGTAAAGTTCTTTTAAGGTTACCCCATGTTGGATGTTGAATGAGAAGTGTGTTATGAACCTATTGATTAGTTCCTCAAAGGATTGAATTCCAGGTTCTAATTTAGAAAACCACTCCATGCAAGTGTTTCCTAGGCTTCTTGGGAATAACCGTAGTAAGTAAGAGTCCTCGTGTGCGAACTCTATGCTCATAGCTCGAAATTCTCGTACGTGGTCAAATGGATCAGTTCTCCCATTGTATTTGTTGTATGTTGGGTACTCACAATACCTTGGAAATGGTATCATGTTAATGCTTGAGTCAAATGGATAAGGGAAAATGTCTTGTAATAGATATCTCTTTGTTGGCCCTTGTTGGATATTTTGGAACTGTAATTGTAACTGTTGGATTTGTTTTGTCAAAGCATCTATTTTATTTGGATTTTCTATACTAGTTGAGTTAGGTGTGGTTGTTTCCTTGAGTTGATTGACATCAAAGTTTTTAGGAAGCTTAGCACCTTTGTCAGCTAATAGTAGAAGGTACTTTTCCATGTCTTGCTCTAGCATCTTTTCCATAAATTTATGGAAATGAGGGTCTTGTTGAACTTTCTTGATTTCCTCTGCAGTTATTTCTTTCTCATGTGAGTTAATAAGAGGATCAGTGTTGCTATATTGTCCCCAAGGGTTTTCTTCAGCCATGGCTGCTATTCTTTCATTTTCTTGTTCTTGTTGTTTTTGATATGCTGCTCGTGCGAAAATAGGCATACAAACGTTTAAAGTTTTACTCTAGACTTTGATCTTGGATTTGATTGGATAAGTGTCAAGGTTGTTGATTTAAAATCTGATTTAGTCTTATCTAGTTTCGTGATGGAAGGATGATAAAATCCTTGATAGGGAAACTTTGACAGAAAATCTCAGATTTTGGTGATAATGACACTATGCAAGATGCTGCAAGATCTAGGTGTAGGGGTAAAGCTTTCCTTTTGTGTGACTTAAGTGTTCTGGACTGTGAAAAAAAATGTTCTGGACTGATGAAAACCTTGTTATCGATATGGGTAAAAGCCCGACAAAATATACTAATAACTCTCTATTTTTCTGGTTTTATGAAGCACTAAAAGCGAGAGCACAGTCTTTGAAAACTCGAAACCGCGGTCAAAGAACTCGAAGCCGATCGGCACCAGTATAGTAGAAAGACAAAATAGCCAGTCCGCTCGAACCAGGGTCACCATGAACAATTAGCCATGAGAGACAAAGACTATCACCAGAATGAAGTGATCTCCATGATCTTTATCGGCATCGATCCGGGAATTCCAGATCACTTTGCATAAAAGAGCTCACTTGGTCTAGTATCATATTGGATGGTTGTGGGATGTGATACGGGCCGAATTCTCGTGTGATTGTGTGTTGCCTAAAATGCTAACTGGAAATATGCTTGTGTAGATCTAAGGGAGCTACAGCGTAGTCGTCTGTATAACCTTTAGAGAAATTGTGATACCTATGAATAAAAGTCCTATGTTGGAGTAGAACTTTCCTGCTTTGATACAGAAATCGTTGTTTTCTTAGGAGTTGTTTGTATGCAAGTGTTTTCTTTGGTTTTCGGATTCGTTTGGCAAGAGATTTCTTGACAAACTTGGTGGATACCCAATCTTGAATCATGAGAAATCCACAAGTGCTTTGATTTTAAGGATTTTCTTTTGTGATGATCTTATCTGAGTTTTAATGATAGAAAACACAACAATCAAGAATAGAATGGTTGTCTTTTAAAAATCCTATAATCTAAACAAATAGTGTATGTTCTCAAGAATCAATGATTCTTCTTGGTTTTCACTGGTTTAATAACAAGATAAAACACTTCAGATAGACTCACTCCTAGAGATAAAAGGTCATCGTTATATACTTTCGAGTAACTTGGAATTATGATGGAGCTCACTGACCATGTCACTAGAGGTGTTTTGTCTTTCGGTGTTATTGTGCTGGTGTGAGAAGTGGATCACCAGGATCCCTGACAGAAAGGTCCTTGGCAATTATATGGTGAGTGCTTGAGGGGTAGATTCTTCCCCCGCCCCCTGCACCGCTAAGTATTGCAATGTTTGGCCAGCGGGTGTGCTTCTATTTCTAGGTTCTTAGATGGGTTTCAGTTGAATGACAAATGGATAAACTCCCTCGAGAGACCTCCCAATCTTTAGAACAAAGATTTTGGGGATGGTTATCCTGCACACTTCCGTTGAAAGAGGGTTTCCCCAAATTCACATAAATTTTTAAGTGGGTTGGAATACCATGGCTTTTGGTTGTCCCCACTCAGGTCGTTCCCGTAGGGTGAGTACTTTTTTCCACTACGGCAGGCCTGTCTAAAGGTTTTAAGAAAGTTTTAAAATTGCATAAAGTAAATGGTGAGTCTGGTATTTTGATGCACCCAGTTAAGGGGAGAGCATAAACCTATCACCCAATCACAGCAAAAATGTTGTTCTTTTTAAAACCCAAAAGACAAGTGATTCACTCTATAGGGAGATGTTGCTCCATAATAAGCATGATGTTCAATTTTTAAACCACAAAATAAATGTGACATTTCTATCCTAGGATTGATCAATTTTTATCCATTTCTATCCTAGGATTGGTAAATTTTAACCATTTCTATCCTAGGATTGGTAAATTTTAACTAAACAAAAAAATAGAAATAGAATCTGGCCGCGGACGCGTCAGATCCAGATAAAAGAAATGACTTTAAAGATAAAAAAGTGGCGCGCTGGAACAAGAACCCGGCACACTGGAAGAGTAACTGGACGCACTGGAACAGTAACCGGGCACACTGGAACAATAACCTGGCATGCTGGAACAGAAACCCGGCGTACTGAAACAGACCACCGGCGCGCTGCAAAAACTCACGATTCCGCGAAAACTTTCACGCCGATACCTATAGGACACAATTTTCAAAATTTTAGTAAAATATGGGGTAAGGCCCCACAGTGGGCGCCAATTTGTAAGCGGTAGAAGGGGAAAAACAAACTAAACAATGCATCTACGCTTCTAAATAAGATATTGCATCTAAAAATTAATGAATTTAAACTAATTTAAACTAAGAAGCTTCAGAAATCTATCCTATTGCTCTCTAACTCTAAAGATTTCTCCAATTTACTTAGCTCTCAGATTTGTAAGCTAATTAAACTATTAAAATGACACTTAGAGAATGAGAAATGAACTATTATACTCTAATATGATTTAAATATGCAAATTCTATTCTAATGGCAGCCATGACTACAAATGCTGGATGCTTGATTGCTGCTTGATGGATGCTGGATGAATGCTTGAAATGCTGGATGGTTTGGATGCTTGAATGCTTTGGAAACCTACAGAGTAAGATTGCATAAGTCGGGATCCTTTTCTTGTAGCCCAAGAGCTGTATTTATAGCTTTCACGGCAGCACAATTGCACAGGAAACCAGGATAAGGGGCTGTGATTTCCTCTGGAGAATCCAAAGGCATGGGATGAGAAGGAGCTGATCATGGAGAATGGTTTCTCCCCATGAAAACACCAGGCAAGATAAGAGGGAAGGTGGGTGGAAGGTTGTTGAGAGAATTTCTTGCAAGTTTGTCCCTGAAGCTTTTTTTCAGGTGAATGTGATGCCATTAATTTGAATTTTGATAAATTAATTTTATTGGTGAGTGAATAGTGCATAAATTTAAATAAATTTAATTTATTATTTAGATTTAGCAAAAGAGGAATAAATAATTTAATAAATCAAACTATAGAGTTTGTTTATTAAATTAAAAGGAGAATGGTAATTAAATAAAAGATTTTTTTAGCGATCTTTATTTAATTAAGAAGAAATGTGATTTTAAATAACACAAAATTATTTAAATTATGTATTTTAATTTTAAGATAAGTAATAATGATAATAATTAAATAAAACAAAGTTTTGTTTATTTAATTAAGAGAGAAATAATATGATAGAAAATAATAATTAAAATACAAAACAAAGTTTTTTTTAATTTTGTTTATTTAATTAGGAGAGAAAAATAGAAGAATTAATAAATGAACTTAATATAAAATAAATATTTCTATTTATTTATTAGAGTAGAAAAATTTGTTAAGATTAATTAATCAAAATAGAAGTCATTATTCAATTAATTAAAATCGAGACTAATTTTAAGGTGTCTGCATTACATAATTATTATAACAATTTTACTGCAATATATAAATTAATGTACATGACTATTGAATAGAAAAAATATAAGTCATTATGCAAAAAATAAGACAAATGAGATACTAATACATTAAAGAAAATTGATGTAAACAAATACCTGGAACAATCATTGACAACATTATGTGCTCCTTCTTTATTGACATCCATGGAGGAATGTTATTGTTGATAACAAAAACAGGCCACACTGAGTAAATAGATCTCAGCTCTCCAAATGGATTGACACCATCTGCTCCCAATGAAAGCCTAAGATTACGAGGTTCTTCTTTAAAGTGGCCATTTTTCCTCCATGTCCGTAAATCACCGAGAACCATCGCGGGCATTGAGAGTGTATCTCCACTTCTATTCCATGCATGGTAATCCATCAATTGTGCTAGCTTTGGCACCTAAATAATCATTGCATACACATGGAATATTAGAGATATACTTGAGAAGAACATGCGGGCACCTTTTGTTGGTTGATGCAATTTACGATATCTGATGCTTATTAAGGCATTCTATTTACCCAAATTCTTGTTGTTTATGATATATAATATGATCATTGGGACATGCATCTATTGTTGATACTCCATTCTGATATCTTTCATAATGGCAGATAAATCTCGGTATGAGCGAGGTAAAATATTTTATGGTGGTAACAAAAATTCACCAATCAATCTACAACAAAAAATAATGTGTTAATATAAAGAATATTAATGGTACATATTTCATCATTTATTTACTAGTGATGAACTAACAACAATTAAAATAGATGAAAAAAGATGACATATATGACATACCTTGACATCCGTGAGATTGCTATGTTTGATAAACCATTCATAACCTTCAAGTTCAACAACAACAATACAACAGAGAGAAGAGTTGTTTGGGAGCCTTCATAAAGGGGCTCGTATGCCTTCTCAAGTATAGGTTAATCATGAACATCATCAAAGTCATCTCGATCATCACGATCAACTCTGCCACTAAATGTGTTATGGATCAATGTATTTGTACCATCGTCTTCTTCCATAGGATCATTAACTTCATCTTTGATATTCATAGCTCCATGTTCGTCTGCTTGCAAAACCACATTCTTTGGGCTATGATAATCCTTATCATCTTCCCTAGGGCGCTCCACCTTTATAATAATGATAGACACAAATAAACCATGATCATGATCAAGTGATTATATATATATATATATAAAATAATATAAACATTTACAAATTCAATCAATATAAACACATATAATGAACAACTTACGAATGGACGATAATCATTCCCCCCTTCAACGTGACCATGTTGCCTATAATGTTTCTTAGCTGTTGTGATTAAAATTCATCTCGTCTTTAAGCCCTTGCAATTATTGCAAGGACAATAACATTTCCCATCACCCTTTCTTTTCAATCTAGCCCACAATCTATCAAGTGTCTCTTCATTTTTTTCTGGACTAATATTATCTAACATGATTTTTCTTTACCAAGCTTGACTATTTAGATCTTCAAAAAAT
Source organism: Sequoia sempervirens (assembly GCA_007258455.2). Lineage (NCBI taxonomy): Eukaryota > Viridiplantae > Streptophyta > Pinopsida > Cupressales > Cupressaceae > Sequoia > Sequoia sempervirens. The sequence goes on along the minus strand of VDFB02270651.1, from coordinate 56,185,680 downwards.
ATCAAACTCACACTCCAATAATTTTTATTCACAGACAGGTAACAAAATCTAATAATTCTGATATTTTACACCAAAAAATTTGGCATGCAACCACCCCTGCAAAAGAGAAGATAGTCTAAAGTTAATGACCCCAAAAAACACTTTAAAATTCTAATTCCAAAACTTATTAAATTTTGATTTTACTATGATTTACAACCATTAGACTCCTAAAATCATAATATTGAACTTTATCGCAAACTTCCTACAACGATGGAGGTAACGAGCTAGTAAAAGCAAGTGACCCATTCCTAAGGAGCAACAAGTCAGAATCATCATTTCTAATGTCAATACGGATTTATCCTTTTAGTTAAAGATGCAATGTGTCACTTCTTATGACGAGCTTATCCCTAGAGCCCTCAACATGGAGAGAGCCCTAATCGCACAAGGAAGCACACACTAGTAGAATTGGCAAATAAATGACTAGGTGACTAAAATTTTTAGTCACAACAACTAAAAATGACTAAATTTTGCTCAGTTTTTGCAACTCAGATATAAATGAGTAAATAAATTACTAGTTTGGTCGTTGATTAAAAATTATTTAGTCACACAAATAAAAATGACTAAATAGTTAGTCATTTATTTAGTCACAATCCATTTGAATAAATCATTTAAGGAATCAATAATATAGCTTTCCAAAATACTCTAAAACTTTAATAAACATACCCTAAATTTTTTGTCAAAATCTTATTTTCAGGCGTAGCTCACCAGAATGGAGTTTTCATTTTAATAAACATACTCTAAAACCTTCGTCAAAACATTATTTTCAAGAATAGACCACCAAAATGGAGAAGTGTTTCATTAAATAATGATAGAGAACAATGAGAAGATGTGTGTGAAAGGAGGCATAGGATTCATTGTTGCTTATCTCATTCCTGCTCTGCTCAACAAATCTTGCATTGTTCCTGCTACTATTTTTAATCTAGGTATTTACTTGACATATATTTGCATAATCTCAAATTCGTTTAAAGGCTTTTGAAGTATCAATGTATCCTATATAGGGTTTAGAATTATTTATTTTAATTAACAAAATAAATAAATGATGTATTTCCCTGTAATTAGATAATGTGGAGATCTCTTAAATCTGCCCCAGCACACTATCCTCTTTGGCACTGTATTCATTACTCCAGCTACTAGGGTTTTGCATGTGACATCTTTAATATCTTCATGACCATGGCTTTTAAATAGATCTCAGTCTTTGCTTTAATCTTTTTCATGGTAACCCTTGAGTTCCATAATCCACCTTCAATCTCTTCTAAGAGCGTTGTATTAAGCTAGACTGCATAGTATGCATATAAAGTAAGTCCTTCATACCTGCCATTGTTCCAAACCACCACTCACTGCCTTGCTTAA
>VDFB02270651.1:56089046-56184191 GCA_007258455.2 Sequoia sempervirens | reverse complement strand
AAATGCATTCTTCACAAACTCTTTGAGATTTGCATGTCCCCTTGCAGTTACCAAATTCCACTTGTAGAAATCTATATTTATAGGGTGCAATTACAAGAACCTACCTACAAAAAATCTCTAACAACTATCAATCAAACAAACATAAATTTTATATCTTCTTGTGCCTCCTTCTCTACCCTCTACAATTATAAGCATCTTCTCATATCTATAATAAATTCTCTAGAACTCAAGCCCTTTGTAGTTATAGAACCTCCTCTTCTACAAAATATATTCTAGGGTTTTCTCAAGACACCTTCCACCTTCCAAGATTGTACCATCATTTTCTAACAATCACTTCAACTTCATATTTTTTCTAGAATACTATTCATAAAAACTCATTTCTAATCTTTTCCAGTGAGATTTTCCTTGCACTTTGAACCAACTTCTTTGCTTTCCTAACTTCTTTATTTTCCTACAAATTTATCTTCTTTCTCCTTCCAATGAGCCTTTAACCTATTTTTTAAACTATTTCACCAAGAAAAATAATTTTCTCCATGATCTCAACTCCAACACATCTCAACGAGCAAATATTTCTCTAACATCTCTTGATGCATACACTTCAACATCAACTATGTTCAACACCTCACATACCTCAACTCCACCAACCAACATGCTCTAATACCACTTGATACAATCAAGATCAAGGGGTCTTATCAAAATACCCCACCTTGCAACCTAAACACACTTCTACACATGAATTTGGCATAATTCTTTATTTTCTTATTATAATTTCATTACAATAGGGATTTTTTTCTTAGATGGTTGTTGTTGCACCAAAAGATCAACCTATTAATTCCTGATACAAAAAGTCAATGAATCCACAGGAGGTGGTTAAACCATACCACAAACCTGAGCGTTGCGCTACACAACACAAGGAGACCAAGGGTGCACACCTTGCAACAATCCCCCTAGCACAAGTGAGGGGTTTGAACCCGTGACCTAGGCTCTGATACCAGTTGTTACAAAGACAGTTGTTGTTGCACGAAAATATCGACCTGTTAATGCCTGATACAACTTCCAGAGTTAATGAATCCATAGGAGGTGGTTAATCCATGTCACGAAGTGCTATGCTACACAACACGAGGAGACCAAGGGCACACACCTTGCAACAATATTTTTCAAAGCTTACAAAATAAACATCACCATTAAAAAGTTACAATTTTTTCCTTATTCCTCTCAAAAATCTCCCACAATGCATGTAATGATCTTCTTTAATTCTTCAAGCAACTAGGAAGTTGAATTGATCTAAATTCTAGCAATCACACTAATTGAATAGTAGAAATGAAAAGTGCAATAGCAGGAAGAAGTTCTACAAACAACTAGTTCAAATATGAAAATTTGCATGTTTAGTTGGCTGGCAAAACTTTGTAATCTGTACCGTGCTCTGATTCACAAGAGAATTCCCACAATTTATTTATGTTGATGACATCATGCTTACATCATATTTGGAAAGTAACCCTCATCCCTTTTAATTCCATGCTTATGTTGTTGTTGGCATCACCACCTCATTGATGTCATTCTTATGGTATGTTAATGTCAACATCAAAATTGTTTATCTAAACTAGTTAGTTAAACTTAAAAATTCAATTCACTTGAGTTTACTTGTAAGTTATAATTACGCTTAATATTTCTACAAAGTCAGATGGGAAAGAAGTTCCCACAAGCTAGTTGGCCACAAGGTTCCCAAAAATTCCAATTGTAAGTGAAATCCCTAAAAAAAATAGATTCGCAAGGAATTCCCACAAAGCTAGTTGGCCATGAGATTCCCACAAAATTTAAAAGATTGATTTGATGTCAATTATGTAGGGAAGGATATTAGAATCGAATCAAAGTATTTGGGATGGTTGGAAGAGTCTAAATTAGTTGACTTAAGTATTTTTGTAAATATGAACAAACTTATCAGTACGATCATGCAAGAAAATACCACAGAATCAATTGAAAAGAGTCCAATTATAGTTCAAAAGTCCAAAAATCTAGTAGTAGACCAAAAACTTGCATGAGCATAACCTAGTCATTTATTACCCAATTCTCACCAAACCTTAACTATAGATAACCATTAAGCTTTTCTACAAGGTGATGCCTTTAATTTAACCTAATCTGAAATTTTGTGAAACCACAACCAAAATTTAACTAAAACACAACAAAATCGAACAAAAAATCAAAGAACTTGAAATATATTTTGTTGATGTTAGATCACATGTGGACATAGATGCTTCTACATTAGTAGACCTTTAAAAATTCTAAACTATAATGAATTACCTAAATATTAGGCTAAATTCATCTTCGATAGGTTGTGTTTGTTAAGAATACTAACATTGTATTCAATCCTTGATTGGGTAGTGATTAATGTGAACTTGTAAATTTGTTTGATCTTTGTTAAATTCCTTGCTTAATAATTTCAAAAAAAATAGTTTTTCTTTGACCTAGAAATGAATGATGTGAACGTAGTCATTGGTTTTAACCTCTTGAAAAGTTCTATGATTAGTACAACCAATGTTATGCTATTGTTGTTGCACAAACAATTGTTGTTGCACCAAACGATCGACATGTTAATGCCTGATACAATTGCCAGAGTTAATGAATCCATGGAGGCAATTAAGCCATGTCATGAACTTGAGTGTTGTGTTGCACAACACAAGGAGACCAAGGGTGCACACCTTGCAACAATCCCCCAATGCAAGCGAGGGGTTTGAACCGATGACCGGGGCTCAAATACCAATTGTTGCACATGCAGTTGTCGTTGCACCAAAATATCAACACGTTAATGCTTGATACAACCGCTAGAGTTAATGAATCCACGAGAGGCAATTAAGCCATGTCACGAACCTGAGTGTTGCACTGCACAACACAAGGAGATCAAGGGTGCACACCTTGCAACAATTGTGACCCTACCATATATGTGTTTATTGTTAGAATTAGGTGTTGTACACCTTGCATAATGTTTGTAATGTTTTATTTATTTATTATGTGTGTGGTGCACCTAGGGGTTTTCTAGGTGAATGTGCATCACAAGGAGTTATAATGTTGGGGCCACTTTGTTGTATGTATCATTGGGACATAATTGTAAAATGTAATTATTTAATATTGGGGAATAATAAAATATAATAAAGTACCCAATATTAAATGTGGGGTCACATGATGTAGTATTTTGGGCACATGGTTTATGTAATACCACTTGGTGGTTTTGTGGGAGCTTGTTTCTATAAAAGCAACCACATGGGTAGTTGTTGAGGGTTGGAAAAAAGGGTTGGATCAAAAGTTGGTCAAGGTTGAGCTTGTGCATGTGTGAGGGTTTGAAGCATGGCATGGGATGTGTGGATTCATGTTTGGTCACATGGAATGCATGGATAGCTTGTGCTTCAGAAGTGTTCATGGAGTCTCTGCAGATGTATTGTAATGGGTTTTCATTGCTAAATAATACATGGAGTGTGGATGCTTTTGGAGGCTGGGTTTTTCCCTCTTGAGGGTTTTCCCAGGGTATATCTTGTGTCATCTTTGATGGGTATGTTGTCTATTCTCTTGCATGTTGATGTTGAGTATTTTACTTGCATGTTTCAGATTTGGGTTATGTGGAAATTGTCATTTTATGGCTGCATAGTTTCCTTTACAAGTGGTATCAGAGCTTTGGTTATTGGATTGGATAACCTTAGGTTGCATGAGAGAATGAAAGACAATGGCAAGATATAGGGTTTTGCAGGTGTTTTATTGCAGATCTGAGGGTTTTGGGTTTGTTGGTTTGATGGGTTGTTTGCAGATTTGGGGTGTGAGAAAATTTTGACAAAATAGGGTTTCTTGGTCATGCATTTAAATGAGGGTTTTGAGGGGGTGAAATTGTAGATGACCTCTTGGGACAAAATGGACCTCATGGTTAGATTCAGGTACGAGTAAATTTTGATTATATATTATAATTCTATTTTGATTAAGGCAAAAACGCATTTCAGGTAAAACCTATGTTCTGGCCGGCATGGCATTTCGACGGGTACGCTGCTCAAAAAATTTTAACCGAAAAAAAATTCCCGCCATTAAAATTCTTGAACCTGCAAAAATCAAAAATTAAAAAAAATCAAAAATAAACAAAAAAAAAAATTAAAGTTTTGGGGGAGGCGGGGCCATTCCCGTACCCCACCCCCTGCCTGCGTCAGCCGACGCTGACAGGGTGCAGGCGGTACCATAAGGTACCGCTGGCAGCCCTGTCAATAGGGCGACCGCCGGTACTGGTGGGCCCTGGTACCGCCGGCAGCCGGTACAGGCGTCGACTCTTGGCCAGCGTTGTCCGCCTCAGCCCATGTCGGCTTTAAACAAATAAAATCCGCCCAAATTTTTAATAAAATTTGTTTTTCAAAAAATTTAAAATGAAAATAAAATCCGCCTTTCAAACTTTAATCCGCCGGATTTCAAATTATAACAAGCCAGATTTAATTTTGCCAATCAGTATTAAGGCAAGTGATGAAATTTTACGATGTATCGAATTAAGCCGTGATTTAAATATTTTTAAATTTCACCAGTGGCGCCACCGGGGCCAAATTTCGGTGAGAGCCATACCAAGGGATGTAATTAGCCCTTTGGTAGCTAAGTTCTAAACGGTATAACTTTCACCTTCAGTTATCGGATTTTCAACTTCTGCCAATCGCTAAGCAAGAAAGCCGTTCGAAAGCACTACACAATGGTATAGGTTTTGTTCCATGATTTTACAGTTTTGATATTATTTTTCTTGGTTGAAGTCAGATGTTTATTTTGAGCTTTGAGAGGGCATATCGGGTGCATACAAAGTCAGATTTTGGACTTCAAATAGTCAACAGAAAACTTGTTTAGATCATTACACAATGGATCAGGTTTGGAGATATTTTGGCATAGTTTATTTGCTGTTTTCTTTATCTGAGCTGGTTTATGGGTCTCTTTGACTATGGTGTTATTATGAGCTTATGGATTGTCAGATTTTGGATATTTGATAATGGATTCACTGTATGCTCGGTTGTACATCTTAGTTTGTTCTATTTTTTGACATGGTTATCATTCAGGTTGATTTTGTGAGCGTTGCATTGTTGTATCTACAAGTTGTGCAATGTTGTAGGCGTAGCCCTTATACTCATGTTGCATTTATGACTTGATATGGGTTGTCTTTGCCTATTGATTTCGTTGTTGATGCATGCCCGGCTTTTAGTATTTGGCGAATGTAATTTCCGGTTTGTTGGTTTTGGTTGGTTACACGCGTTGCTGAGATGAGTGATGGTATTACCGCAATACCAGTGAAGCGAGGATGCGCAGTTGACTATGATTATGCAGAGCATGTAACACGGCGTTAAATTGAGCTGGTCGGCGGCCATCGGTAGTAATCATGTGTCATGGATGTTTGGCCGTGCCTTGGTATGACTTTCGGCATGTCATGATGAAGCTATGCAGGGGCAATAATTCGCGTATTAGATTGTCTCGATTATGGCTGCCGGTGGCATCTTCAGTTTAGGAGATTGGTATCACGATGTCATGGATAGCTTGGTTACATGGTTCAGTGGGAGCTTGTGACAGTGATGGTTTTGCAGTGATGGATATGATGGTTTGGTGGTGTATCTTCTTGCTTTAGAGGATGGTTATCATGTTGTCATTGAGAGCTTGGATTCACAGGTTTTGTGTGAGCTTATGACAGTGATGTGGTGTTGGTTTTGTGCATCATGGTGCCATGGGATTGCTCAGTATCACAGTTCAGTGGGAGCATTTGGCAATGATGTGGATCCATTGTTGATTATGGCTACACAGTGAACTTTTGGTGTGATGAGGGGCTCTGACTCGTGGTGCAGCGGCGAGTTCTTTCTTTGACATTAGGTGTTGGAGATGTTGAGGTATTATTTATGACTTGTTGGTTTTGACAAGTGATCCTTGGTTGTAGGATGGTTTTGTTATTATGTCATGGTATACTCTTGATTACTAGTTTAGAGTTGTGGCATGGTACATGTTATGATGATTTGAGCATGTGATCTTCTTTTGAGAGGATTTGAGATCATGGTGTCATGTTTATGTTCTTGATTCTGCAGTTGGAGCTATGACTTTGATCTTGGTTGGTTCTCTTTGTATTGAGTACATTGATCATTTGCTTGGTTCTTTAGCATGAATTGATCAGTTACAGGTGCTCATGGATACTTGGAGACTTAGGTGAGGCTTGGTGTTCTCTTGTGGTTAGAGACATGTTGTTGATATGGTTACTCTTGATGAGGTTTTAGCAGGAAGTCTGAGGGAGCCTACACCTTGGATGGACGTGAGTTCAACATGGACCAATGAGGAGAGTGTTCTTGGTTGAGTCATGATGACTTGGATATCTTGGAGGAGCATTCCCATTCCCACTTTGCCCGCCTCCCAAGGCCACTCGGAGAGGAGGCAGAGGCCTTAGGCACAGGCCATGGCCTTGTTCCTCTCTGCTGATATGGACCTCGGAGCCATGATATTTTGGCCCCGGAGGTCTGCTGAGGAGTGTTGGCATTTTTATCCTAAAGGCCAATAGAGATGGCTTTATTGGGGCTTCACTTTGGCTTCGGGAATGGTTACAGTGGAGTCGATCCTTCTTGTTTCTTTGAGATGCCATCCAAATGTTAGCTGGGCATGCCATGTTTGATCTTAGTAATAGACGCTGGATGTTGTTATGGATTTTGTTTGTAAACTATGGAGACCAAGCACTGATGTACTTGGCATTTAGAGGAGGACATGCTACAGGTGTTTGGTTTGCAGGTTTTGCTTATCATTGTGGATGTTCCTTGGTACTACATGTTTACTTCTATGAGATGTTGGTAGTAGACTTGGTATGCCTTTGTGATGGTGCCTTTTTTTTGGGATGTTAACGAAGCGACGCGTTGAATGTGCTCATTCCAGGTTTGCATTCATCTTGACATTGCCCATGCAGTGGGAGCTCCTAGATGTGTATGTCACTTTTGACAGGTTTGCACATGGAGTTTGTTATTGTGGTTTATGGGTGGATATGTTGTTGGCATAAGTTTACTATGTTATGTATACCTTTGGAGGTATGGATAGTTGGATGTGTTGGCACTTGTTGTGGGTGTCATTTCAGCTATGGTGATTTATTCTTGACAACTACTAGTGCATATTGGATTCAGTGTTTGTGTTTTTGAGATATCAGGTTGAGGCAGGTTTATGCTTCTTTGTGACAATTAGTGTGACATCTCTTTGGATGTGTTCTTATCTTAGTGCATTGGCATGGTGGAGAATGGGAGCATTCATGGATGAGATGGTGGTCACCTTGGTTCTTGTTACAGGTATCTTGATGGAGCACATGGAGCACTTGGATTATAGGAGCACTTGGATTATAGGATGGTACATGTTGCCTATGGAGTTTGTTATCTTGATGTTTGAGCTTACTTGTTACCCCCTTATGCAATGTATACAACAAGTGGGAGATTGTTAGAATTAGGTGTTGTACACCTTGCATAATGTTTATATTGTTTTATTTATTTATTATGTGTGTGGTGCACCTAGGGGTTTCTAGGTGAATGTGCATCACAAGGAGTTATAATGTTGGGGCCACTTTGTTGTATGTAACATTGGGACATAATTGTCAAATGTAATTATTTAATATTGGGGAATAATAATAAAATAATAAAGTACCCAATATTAAATGTGGGGTCACATGTTGTATGGTTTTGGGCACATGGTTTATGTAATACCACTTGGTGGTTTTGTGGGAGCTTGTTTCTATAAAAGCAACCATAAGGGTAGTTGTTTAGGGTTGGATAAAGGTTGGATCAAAAAGTTGGTCAAGGTTGAGCTTGTGCATGTGTGAGGGTTTGAAGCATGGCATGGGACATGTGTGGATCTCATGCTTAGTCACATGGAATGCAATGGATAGCTCTGTGCTTCTCGGCGTTCAAGGAGTCTCCCATGTATTGTAATGGCTTCTCATTGCTGAATAATACATAGAGGTGGATGCTTTTGAGGTTGGCTTTTCCCTCTGAGGGTTTTCCCAGGGTATATCTTGTGTCATCTTTGATGGGTATGTTGTCTATTCTCTTGCATGTTGATGTTGAGTATTTTACTTGCATGTTTTCAGATTTGGGTTATGTGGAAATTGTCATTCTATGGCTACAAAGTTTCCTTACATTTATTACATACTATGTTATGGTATTGTGACCTTGATAGGTATGTGTTCATTGTAAATGGTGTTCCTTAATAATCATTTATCATTGTTAATGTTTTCATTGAATTTGACCTTAATCAAGTCTATGTTATTTCCATACACTATTATAAAATATATGACCTTGATATATTGTGATCTTTGTAATATATTGTCAGTGTATCCAACCCTTAACAGAGAAAAGAATAATTTGAAATTGATAAAAAAAAATGACCATTAATAGGTCTATGATCATCATGAATATTGTTATAGATTTCAACCTTAGGTATACTTGTAAATATCGTGATGCATATTGTCACCCGTTATATCAAATATTTATTTGTTTTGAAACCATAAATAGGTCTATATATTTTATGAACACATAGAATTTTCCATTCATATAATAAACCAAAAACTAGAGGACTTTTACACTTTTCTTTTGATAAGGAAGGGAATGGTAGTATGTAATATGTCTTCTTTTTTGTAATGTTTTTACCTATGATTAATACATAAATTCCTATATATACTTATATGGGTATATATGTTACTAGATGTATACATCTGTACAGATGTAAATACATATATAGGTATTGTTAAATATAGTTATAATGATTGTTAATGCATATATACATATATGTTAGATATATATACATACATACATACATGCATGCATGAATACATAAATACATGCATGCATGCATACATACATACATCTACCATCCACGTGTAAAAAAGAATAGATTATTTTTATCTAAAATCAAAGATAAATATTATGACAACTGAAAGAAAAGATCAATGTCTAGTTTGGGTATGTTTAAGTATTATAAGGAAAACTTTGTGTGGCAGTACATGTTCATATCTTACATCAATATGAGGGTCATCTTCATTGTGAATTTACATATACTTGATTATTTAAACCATTTCATGAACTTGAATGTGAAATTATAATTCTTGATATAACCAATTTGAGATTGAGGTGTGTGAACATATGACATGCATATATATCATGGAATGTATTATATAATTATTAAATAGTTGGCTGAAATAATACAAAATCACTGCTTGCATAGCCAGTTCACAATGTCTATTTGTTACAATTTAGTCAAATGTGGCATATCTAGCTAGAGGGAATCTAGACTCATATGACAGATTTTAGTAGTTTGACATAGCACTAGTTCTTGGATGCCATGATGACCTTGATGATCTCCTTGAACTACTACCCTCGTGAAGGGTAGGGCCACTTCCTGATGGAAGGTGTGAGGGGGACTACTGGTTGGTGGTTGTAGGAAAAGGTTTGGGTGATCTCTCCCTCTTGCAATTGAAATTTGTCAAAGACTTCGTTATTCAAAGATATTATCTAAATTTCACATGACATTGTATCATTGATGGTATGTACTTTATGACACTTGTATTATGTATTTGTATACTAAATTATTGTGCAATGATTTGCATGATGTAACACTTCATGAAAGAAGTATGTTTATTTGAAGTAATGAATTGCACATTATGTTGAATTCTATATTCATTTATTAAGAAATCTATCTCATTATGTTTAATTATTCTTTCAAAAATGAATACATGATATTTTTAGGGAAAATTTTGTAATGTTTTAGAATTGACAAACTAGTGTTCGTCACACTCATCTTCATAGAAAATAGATAAAATGATGCAAGATAAAAAAAAATATTTCATAATAAAAAATTAGACACAATCTAAACCAAACTCAACCAATAATACTGGAATATATATTTATATAATCTTAACTTAGAACACACAATTTGACAACCTTATCACTCCTTACAAACCTTATTCTCATTCTTTGTTTACAATGACCATACTCTCAAAAGATTATTACAAAACACAAGGAACAAAACTGTTGGACATAACCTCTTACAATGTCTCTTCTTCTCCTTATAACTACTTATTAATGATTTTTTTGCGTAATTTCCACAGCAACCATGCAAAAACAAATAGCAAATAAATATTCCGTCCTTTAAACATGCATGGCTGACTTAAAAAATTCAAAACTTTGAAACATTTTCAAACTTGATTGAAGGTGTAAGCGTACCAGACGGTTGAAAGAAGGAATGGTCTGCCAGTCTGCAAGTCACGAATGGATCTCTGTTTTTTTAATGCACCTTCCAAAACTTGCCAGTTAATGCCTTTCAAGGTAGATCATGACCCATACGCCTTGTACTAACCCTCACTGTTCAACAGCGACCAAACATAAGCAGTCTGCAAGCTTTCAGTGAGAAAACATAAAAGAATTTATTGAAGAGATGCAGATAACTGTTGTACGAGACGATGTATATACATCCCAAGCTCTGTGCAACAAATCCACCAGTCTACTGAGTCATCATCCACTTTAATGGTCATATAGTCCATACCAATTTCATCTATTGGAAAAAGCCATAAATATTTGTCATTTTTTTTATGCGACAGGTGTCCCCGCAATTCAGCCCAGCGGTCCAGCAGTCCATACCTTGGGTACCTGAGGCGAGCTGGGGTTACACTAGCCCCCTGCGGGTGGACGCCTAGCCCGCATACAGGCCCACTGGTCAACCACGAGAGTGGGGGGTTGAACCCAAGACCTATGGGGAGCAAACCCATGGCCCAAGCCAAATCGGTCAAAATTGATCTTGTTGAATTGGATGTTGTTTAAGAATAGTCTAAATCTATGTCTTATATCATTTTTCAGATCCATGTGATTTTTTATATTTTATTAAGTGCAACAATAGATCCTAACCAAAATATATGGTCAAATAGTCAATAGTAATTTTACATCTCATTTGAATCAAAAAATACCAAATAGTTATCCCACTTTTACTAGCCAAATTTCACCTTTGAACATTGAACTAAATAAATTTCAAAATAGCCAACCAATCCAAAGCTGTTTTTGCTTCTATAGAGATCGACTACGTAATAGTTCCACTATGGCCACATGATTTTCAGAGTGTGGATCTCAAAGAGGACAACAAGGTTTTAATTGTATGACCTTTATGAATTTCAATCTCAATGATTCAAAGTATTATGATGCCAACTAAGATACAAAGGAGAAAACAAAGTATCCAAACAAATGATCCACATGGAAGACCAACATGTCACATTGAATTCATACCTTTGTAAAACTTCTTGTTTGTTATGATGTTAAGAACTCTACAAGATTCTCAATGATACAAGCACACACTTACCTTTCATGTAGGGAAATTATGTTAGCGCTAAAATACTTCCATCTTCAAATTCTCTTAAAGATATTTGCTCTAAGTTGCCCCTAATTCCCACAAAAGATGATTGTATATCCATTGTTTGTTTTGATGGTGTTAATTTAGATCCTAAGATTTTCTATTCTAAAGTAGGTGAACATTAACCAATAAAAGAAGTGTAATAGTCACTAACTAATGTATCAACATGCACATAACCTTGTGAGGAGAAGTTTGTTGAGTGTAAAATGCAAGAGAATATATGAAGGGAATTCAAAAGAGGGAAGTGAATTTTTAGTGAAGATAGAATATAGATGAAGAACACTTACAAAGGTCATACATGAAGGATTGTCAAACGGATATGAAAAATCCATAGTTCTATGATGTGAAGGAGTAGGAGTAGAAGTGACATGAGCATTAGAAGAAGGATGATCATGTGTAATCAAATTAGGAGGGTCACAGTCATCATCTTATGTATCCTAGGTGAATGATAGGTCATGCTTTGTGTTAGATTCTTCTACCCAATCATTTTTTTATTGTGAGAAGAAGCGGAAGGTGTATCATAAGGAGAAACAAGAATGAACCCTCATTAATATAATTTTGTATTTTATTTGTTAACACTTTGCATTGATTAGTAAAATACATAACATCCTATGATATGAGAAAGAAAGTAGAAGTGAATGACCATGCTTATGAGGTTGCCTAAATACGAGAGGAGTAAGAGTCATTAACTTAGCCTCCATTAGTAGTGTCAATATATGCTCAAGAGGCTCAACAAGATGTGTAAAATTTACTTCTTCATGTTTTTCTTGCAAGATAATGGAGGTGCTTAGAGAAGGTTCACATAAGAATCCACAAGAGGAGAAAAAATATAATTCCCCCCACCCTATGTAAATGTTTATTCAACCTCAAAGTTTGAAAAATATATATCAAAAATAGAAGCTTGTAGGTCAGCATGAACTTTCTCTTAAATATGAGGCAAGATATTATATAGAATGATAGTTTGGAATAGATAATTGAGAGGATGGAATGTCATGTAGATAACTAGAGAAAAGAAGTGAGAAATTTAGTCCTTAACACATTCATTGGGATCTTATTTGTAATGTGCTAACTATACAAGAGTGAATTTAGGCTCCATATCATATTGGAAATTGAATGTAAATACATGTAGAAGACTAGAGAAAGAGTGTGAGGAACTAGGAGGTAAAGTTTAGAACCAATCAAGATCATCATTTGTAAAATTACTATGAAATAATTTATCTAAGATAGGATCATCAAAAGCAATAATCAAGCAAAGAGTGGAGAATTTTCTCAAATGACATAATATCTCCTTGGCTAGTGTATTGATCAAAGCATATGCTCCCCATTTTTAGTAAGGGCATGTGAGAATGATAGAAGAAAGAGAAGAAAATAATCATAAAGGTGTGGTGTGAGAGGTGGGAGAAGAAATAAGAGTGACTAATTTCATATCCAAACACCTTGAATTTAGAATACACATAAGTCCAATTAGGAACAAGAGGGGAATAAATAGCATATGAATACAAAGGTATAGCATTAGGAGGATGCTATTAAATATAATATGATCATTAAGGTGGTCCAATATTAGGAACGGAAAAGGAAGAGAGAACTCAGAAATTTGAAGGTTTGGTGAATATAATGAAGTAAAAAGAATGATATAAAAGAAGATACATCAAAGGAATATGTAAGGTAGATGGTTAAGAAAGATAAATATTTGATAATGGGTGAGGGAAAATAGAGAATTAGGTATTAAAAGAGGAGTGGGAGAGACAAGAATGAGGAGAGATATAATAAGAAAAGATGAGCTTGTAATGTGTAGGAAAATAATGAGAGAAAAGAAAAAAAATGAAAGAGATGTATTACCTGGTGTTAAAGGGTTGAGAACTTGGATAATATTTTACAAAATTGGAGGTTGATGGTTTATCATGAAATTAGAAATGGGTGGGTAGGAATGGACACAAAATGGAATAACAGAAACTGGAATGAAGGGAAATGGAGAGGAATGGACCGGATGGAATGGAAGGAAGGAATGGAATGGACAATGGAAATGGAATACAAATTAAAACAAAATTATGCTTTAAAAATAAAATTGAGATCAGGTGCAGAAAAATATGTCAAAATACTAGAAATAGATTTTGAAATATATCAACCATAGACAATAATGGACAAATGATGAAGATCTGAAAACTTAATATGAGCTCTTGAAAAAAATATTAATATGGAGATAGTGTGTAAAGTGAAAAGGTTGTGTGTCTAAATGAAATTCTAAATCGAATAATGTGATTGTTACATTTTGGGGTTGATTTTACTATTGGAAGATTTTTAGAATAGGTTTAGGGTTAGGAAAAATCTATAGTCAAAATATTAGAGTTCTAAATTATACCCAAACACCTAAATTGGATCTTAACACATGTCCAAGACATTGCCATTTTGTAGACATGATGGGGGCTACACTGCCCAACCCCCACAAAACACAACAATAAATACCAACACAAAAGATGCGAGACAAAAAATAACTCACTTTCAATTATTTTTAGAAAAAGAAATTACAGATTCAGAACTTACAATGCTATAGCCTTATGGGCTTGATTCATTACAACAAAATCAATTCTGAAAGAAAAACTATTATTTGGA
Organism: Sequoia sempervirens; assembly: GCA_007258455.2. Classification (NCBI taxonomy): domain Eukaryota; kingdom Viridiplantae; phylum Streptophyta; class Pinopsida; order Cupressales; family Cupressaceae; genus Sequoia; species Sequoia sempervirens. The sequence continues at coordinate 56,170,190 of VDFB02270651.1, read as the reverse complement.
GCCACAATTTGCACTAATGGAGCCACCTTCTACAACCCCCTCATATCCCTTTTTATTTTAACCAATAATTGCCCTAGAATGTTCTAGAAAGTGCAACTTTCCCTTTTATTTTGGTGCCAAAAGTCTCGCCATTTGATTTCTAGCCTAAGAAGAATTTTTTAATAAAATTCACTTTTTAGAGGGGCAACTTCATGGGGCCATAACTTTTGATCTGAGTGTCTGATTTGCTATTATTGCATATCATTGGAAAGATCTCAAAGAGATCCACAACACATGAGCCACTGAAGGTCGATTCATCCACTTTTAGAGTTGTTTTGGGGCCTCTAAAGTTTTATATTTTAATTTGAAGTTGCATTGGAGAAATTTCTCGAGATGGAAACTTTAATATCTCCCAAACTATGTAGGGTATTGAGGCAATTCTTTCATGATCAAAATTTTTTCTCAATTTTTCTCCTTGGGGTGTTCCTCTGGTGGGTCCATACAAAGCCTATTTAGGCCAACTTATGGGTGCTGGCAAGAAGTTGAGTCCACTTTTTGGCCAAAAAGTGGAAGTGTTTTCCCTGATTTTCAAAATTTGACACATTTGACCTTAAAATTTGAAGCACTTAGAGATGGAATCTTCAAAAAAGTCACTAATCATAAAATTTATTACTCGGAGTCTAGTTTCCAAATATGTAATTTATTTCAATATCCAAACGCTATAAATTGATTTTCAATAGGTGTTTGTAAAAACCACTGTTTAAAAGTCACTTTTATTTACCATGCCATGCACATGTACATCATCCATATTTTGACCTAAATTATCATTTTTAAATCCTTTTGGGAAAAGATTTGTAACTCACTGAAGCACATTTTTGATATTTTTTTGTAATTTTTTATTGATTTTTTTTTGTTAAATTTTTATTAGCCATATTTGTTGTTTTGAAAAATCGTTGTGTACGTCACGCATACAATGACCTAAACTTATCATTTTTTGAATTTTTTTTTAAATTAAAAAGAATTGTCTGAAGTACATTTTTGTGCAATTCGTTTGTCAAAAAATTATATTAATAAAAAAGTTATTAAAATACTAAAATCACGATAATTCAAGTTTATGGACCTGTTTCATCAAAAATTAATTGAAAAATTAAAAAAAATCCAATTGTAAAAAAAATTACATATTTGGAATCCACACTCTCTTATCTATAATGGGTTTTAATTTTGTCAAAAAATTATGCCAAAAAGGTCTTCAGACATATGCCCAAAGTTGTAATTTTCTTGTGACATTGCCAAGACCTTCAACTTGCAGGTCAAACCAAGTCCAGGGCTTAGGTTCTAGTCACCAAAAATTTTATCGAATTGAAAAACAAAGCAAAAACTCGACCAAAAATCATTTTTTTAAAAAAATGGGATCCTGTTCTAAAACGGGATCCCATTTCATAAAAAATGTATTTTTTTATACTTGAATGAAACAAGATCCCGTTTTGAAAACGGGATCCTGTTCTATAAAACAGGATCACTTTTTGCAAAATGGGATCTCGTTTCTTAAAAGTAAAAAAAATAGGTTTTTTATGAAATGGGTTGTTAAAGAACGAGATCTCATTTTAAAATGGGTTGTTAAAAAATGAGATCTCGTTTTAAAACGGGGTCGTTAAAAAATGTGATCCCGTTTTAAAATAGGTTGTTAAAAAATGGGATCTCATTTTTTAACAACCCATTTTTTAGTGGGTCGTTTTAAAACGGGATCCCGTTTTTGGCTCCGGACCCCGAACCTAAACAGTAAAAAAATGGGATCTCGTTTTCTTGAGGCCGATTTCGAATTTTTTTCTAAGGAAAAAACTTCCACGTTTCGTGGACTCATCTTCTTGCTTTTACCCTTACTAAAAATAGTAAGTGACCATTTTTTGCTATTTTTGACTTATGACTGTCTTGTACCCATTAATTGTCATCATGGGACTTGAAACAACTAAAGAAAATAAGGAAAACATTTTTTTTTGGTGATGCAAGATTGCCCTACACCATTGGATGCTCCTGCATCAAGACATATGTACATGTGTTTTTTATTTTTAACTTGAAACTTCTAGGATATGTTTTAAGGATTAAATAAGGGTTAGATGTTATCATTAAGCATATCAACAATAGGTTTAGGCTAAGGAATAACTAAAATGAGTCTTAATAATCATTATGGGGATGAAAACTAAAATGTGTGTAGAAACATAAGGTGGGGATTGCAAAGTAAGCAATCCAAATTGCATGTGGCTATCAAGGATTATCAAATTGATGATGTAAAAAAACATAGGAGGTCCAATTGATCAAAGAAGTAACAAATATGGGATAGACAAGGCGAAGAGACTTTCAAAAGGTTTGAGGCTCTAGAAGGCTTGGATAAGTAGGAGGAGGCTCCTGATTTGTTGATCAGTGGGGAAGGTCTTGTGAGTGATGAGCATCCACTACCCAGCAAGGTTGTTAGTCAAGATGGGTTGCTTGATGCTCTCAATGCTTCACAAATGGACATAGATCAAGGGAATGAGGATCTTATGTAACGGTACATCCCAAGGGTGTTGAAGTCAGTGGTAATATGGTGATGATTCCTAATTTGCAACCATCAGAAATGGGTTCTTCGGCTCTTGCAAAAGGCGGTGAATTTTCACTCTTGTTAGGTCTGCAACAAACATCCATTAAAAAGGGAGGTTTGGATAAGACCTCTAAAATTGAGTGGAAGAAGGACCAAGATAAGTTAAAAGTAATCGGGGAAAATTTAGTGGAATCAGGTTATGTTAAGACTATTGATTCCCACTTTTCTAACCCTCAGAGATGATTGTCTTGTCATGGAATGTGAGGGGTTTGAACAACATCCCTAGAAAAAAGGTTGTTCGTGACTTGATCAGAGAACATTCTCCATATGTTATGTTTATTCAAGAATCTAAATTGGCAGTGGAAGGAATGATGAATATTGCTACTAAATTGTGGTACAGAGGTCAATGTCAATGCATAGGTGATCAAGGTAGTTCTGGTGGGATTGCTTGTTTGTGGGATCCCTATAACATTAACCTGTTGTGGTAGATTGCTAGTAGGCATTCAAAGTCATTGGTTGCTTCTAGTGTGGAGTTTGGATAAGTTATCCTACTCACTAATGTGTATGCACTGATTGATTATGTGAGTAAAGCTTTCCTCTAGGTTCACATTCATTTTGTGTATTCCTTAGTGCCTAAGTTCTTTTCTTGGGTCATGGCAAGTGAATTCAATGCTATTATTTGCATGGAGGAAAAAATGGGGGGAGTTAATATATTGGAGGCTTTTTTTGCATTGTTTGAGGATAATATTCTTTCTTTAAACTTGATTGATATTAAGCCAGGGAATGGAGTTTTTACCTGGAGCAATAGGAGGTAGGGTGACAATTCTATCTCTGAAAGATTGGATAGATTCTTGGTTTCGAGTTATTGGATTGGCTACAAGTGAATAACCAGATTTGAAATTTTGGGCTAGAGGGAGTCAAACCATTGGCCTATCATTCTTTCAATAATGGAGGTTGGTATTTCTAACAAACCCTTTTAAATTTCAGTTGATGTGGCTCCATGAGCCTTCTTTGCAAGATCTTATGGTTGATTAGTGGAGTCAAGAAATGCATGTCCATGAAACGGCTATGTACTCCTTCGTTAAAAGGCTTTAGTATGTGAAGTATCAGCTAAAGAAGTGGAATAGGTGAAGCTTTGGAAAAAAAATTGGCTAAATCGATAGCCCAAAAAAGAGTCGAGAGCATCACCAAGAAAAATAAAGATCATGGTTTTATCAAGGGCTCTTTTAAAGAAGAGGCAGAAGCAATGAAGGAACTTGAGGAATGGGAATTGTGTGAAGAAACTTTTTGGAAATAGAAGTCAAGCATTGTCTGGTTGTAGGAGGGGGATAGAAGTACATCCTTCTTTGCTAACTTAGTTAAAGCTAAGAGGTATGGGAATCTTATTTCTATGCTTGTGAATCCTTAGGGAGTTCATTTATCTTCCTTCAGAGATATCTCTATTAAGGCTATCCAATATTTCTCAGCTTTGTTTAAGGAAGAATCTCCTGATGTGGTGGTGGAGGAGAACCTTATTTTAGATTGTATTCCTTCAAGTGTTCCTGCTGAGATTAAAGAGATGCTTATTATTCCCATAAATTTGGAAGAAGTAGAGAAGATGGTGTTCCAAATAAGAAAATGGAAAACCCCAAGTCTTAATGGTTTTCCTATTGAATTCTATCAAGAGTTATGGGATATCACCAAATATGACTTATTGGAGGTAGTTCAAGAGTTGCAAAGAAATAAGCAGATGTTGAGAGCTATGAACTCCACATTTCTTATGCTTATCCATAAGAAAGAAGGGGCTAATTCCTCATATATGTTTAGGCATTTTCCCTTTGCAATTTGGTTTACAAAATCATTACCAAGTTAATAGATAAGAGACTCAAGCCATGGCTTAGCAGAGTCATTTTTTAGGAGTAGGGTGGTTTTGTTATTGGCAAGAAAATTTTGGATGGGGTGGTTATTGCAATGGAGGTCATTCACTCCATGGAGAATTCCAAGTAGAAGGCTATTTTCATAAAATTGGACATGTCCAAAGCTTATGACCATGTTAAATGGTCCTTTATACAAAAATTCCTTCTATCTTTTGAGTTTGATTCTAACTGGGTTGATTGGGTGATGAGATGTGTTACTTTGGCTTCTTGATCTATTTTGGTTAACAATGATCCTTTAGGCCTTTTTGGAGCTTCGTGGGACCTTCGTCAAGGGTACCCTTTGTCACCTTATTTATTCATTCTAATGGCTAAGGGCCTTGGAAGGTTTATAAATTCTCATGTTAGGCAGGGGTTGATTTATGGTTGGAAATGGGATGATAACTTGGTTGTCCAATCTCACTTACAGTTTGTGGATGATGCATTGTTGCTTAGGGTAGCTAAAATCAGAGAAGTTGTTAATCTTAGATGAGTCTTGGATATCTATCTCACAACTTTAGGGAAAAAATGTAATAAAGCTAAGTCTTTTATTTTCTTCTTCAACACCCCTCTTGGTATTCAGTCTAGAATTGCTTGGATCCTTAGATTCCAAATAGGAGAGTTGTCCTTTGTCTATCTTGGAACTCCCCTATTTGTGGGCCCCTTACCAAGGGTGGATTCGCATGTTGTTCTTAATAAGTTATGTGGAAGATTCAATCATTGGACCTTCAAGTGGCTTTCCTTTGCAGGAAAAGTGTAGCTATTGAAATTTGTGGTGCAAGCCCTTCCAATTTATAGGTGTATGGTCCATTTGGATTCTTTAAGTTTTGTGAGGGATTTGGATGCCTTGTCTAGACAATTTATTTGGGCAGGTAATCTTGAGTGCATGAAGTGGAGTTTGGTGAAGTGGGAAACTATTTGTAGAATGAAGCAATAGGGTGGTCTTGGTCTGAGGTAGGCTACTCTCACAGGTCAGGCCCTAATTGCCATTTTTTGGCATTAGTACTCTAATCAAGACCAAACTTGGGCCAAGATCCTCATGTATAAATACTTGGGGACTTGGAAAGTGGTGATGTTCCTAGAATCATTTTACCTGGGAAGGGATATGATTTGGGATACTCTTAAGAGAGTTGCTAAGCTTATTTACTATGGTTTGTTTTGGATTTTCAATAGGGGATCTAAGGCCCTATTCTGATTTGACTCACGGGATGGATGCCCTCCTATCATGTCCATCATCCACACTTATAGCCTCTGTGTCTAGATTTCTTGGAAGTTGGTTGGTCTAGGATGGAGGATTTCAAGATGAGTATGAATCTGGGAAAGGTGGAATCTTTTTAGTGGAAGGACCTCTCAGTTTTTCCACCAAGGGAGGTTATGGAGAATCAGGAGGATTTGGCTCGTATTCTTGTTGGCAAGCAATGCAACTCTTTGGGGACTTATGATATTTGTCTTGGAGCTTGGATTAGAGAGGGGTATACTCGATGGCCTCTAGTTACCAGGTTTTGGATAGGTAGAAATATAGAGGAGATGAAGTCCCTTGTTGGAAACAAGTGTGGAGTAAGTATGCTTGGCCCAAATGTATTTTTTCTCATTTGGTTAGTTGCTCAAAATAGATGCCTCACATGGGACAATCTCCACAAGAGAGGGTTCCAGGGACCATTTATATGTTTTTTTGTGCAAATGACGAGGAGACTGTCCCACATTTGTTTTTTAGTGCTCTTTTTTGCAGGCCATCGGGCACCTTTGGTGGGATGTTTGAAAGCAGGCATGTATGCATACCTCTTCTCTTATTGAGTTTTGTAGAAGTCTAGGAAGACCACCAACTAAGAGCTTCTTTCTTTAGGTGGCTTGGAATATTGTTCCTTCTTGAATTATTTTGTAAACATGGTTGGAAAGGAAACATAGGATCTTCCAAGGGCAGCAACTAGAAGTGTAGTAGTTATGGCAAGAAATATTTGGAATTATCCAAGAAACTATCCAAGCTAAATGTGGGATTTATATAGTCCCTTCAAAACATGGTGAGACAGAGATTATGTGTAGACTTGGAATCTCAAGGGGTGGTTGGGTCCCTACCTTGTCAAGGGGGTTATGACAACCCCAAAGAAAAACCTAATTAGATAGGGAATGGTCTTCTCCTCGTATTGGGGTTTTCAAGATCAACATTGGTGGTTCCTCCAGGGGAAATCTTGGGCCTATTGGAGTTGGAGGTGTTGGAAGGGACTCTTTAGGGGATTCCATGTTCTTCTTCTCAATCTTTCAAGGGCACCAGTCTAATAATCTTATGGAATCTTAGGTTATCCTTATGGCTTTGGAGAGGGGATGTGCGTTGGGCTGGAGAAAAATTATTTGCAAGTCAGATTCTCAAATTGTGATGAATATGTTGAATAGGCGGGAGCTTGGTGATGCTAATTGGCAGTTGGAGTTGATGGTGCATCAAATTCATCATATCAACAATTCTTCGGAGTATGTGCATTTTGTCCACATCCCAAGATAGTGAAATAATGTGGTTGATTGTTTGGATAAATGGGCATCTATGTTTATGGGAGATTGAAGGGTTGATAGTTGGGATCTCTTACCTTTGGAGTGTTCCTAGTGACTTAAAAATTTGATTCTTGAAGATAGGCTTCAGTAATTTGTGGTCAGTGGGAATTTTCTTTGGCTTTGTTTCTGATTGGGTTTTCTTGATTCAGTTTCTTGGGTTGGCTAGGCCCCTCTTGGAGGGGATTGTAATGGTGAGATGTGCACATTTTCTTTTCTGATCATATAAATTTTTACCTCTCTTTTTATCAAAAAGAAGTAACAAATATGAAAAAGATAATGGATCAAAATCCTTAGAGGATCATGAGAGTGAATTATATGGCACCTCAAGTTGTTCAAGAAAAAAAGGTAGAAATGGAGTATATTCTAAGTAGTCTTAGAAATGGAAAATTGTAGTAGATAAAAAATAATAATTTTTCAAAAAATTAAAATTGGAAAAAAAATGAAAAATAAAAGAAAAAGGAAGAATGAAAAGGATGGATTATATACCAAAGGTTTTCTATAAATGAGTAGGGGACAAAGTTCCTTGTCAAAATATAAAAGCCAATGCAATGCAATAAGATTTCCACAATCCATATGAAATTAGTTTCTTTGCTTCTGGATTCGATTGTGTTCTAATTTTTTTCATCAACGTTTCGGATCACACTCTGTGATCCATCATCAGGATAGAGAGCTAAAAAAAGGATGAGAAAATGTAAAAGGAGAAGTTATAATTGTGGATCTAAATTTGGTTATAGAAGTCGATGGTTGTTTAATAAAGCTACATGGAAAGTGTGAAATGAAGGAGAATTTAACCTAATAGTAGGATTATTTGAGCCCATAATTTAGATAGAGCCAGGGTTATAAGAATTATGAAATAATATAAAGCAAAGAAGAAGAAATAATTACATGATTTGGTTAGATTGTGGTGGATAGAGATCTATAAAAGGAATGGAATTTATGGAAAAAATTTGGTAGAGGAAGATGGGATATGCCCCAACTAAAATATTTAAGAGGAAAGAGAAGATCACATTTCTCCAAAGGAACTTATATTGTGTGATGGAACATGTTGAGGTCAAAGCACTAACTGAAAAAGGGGTTGCCCATCTAACCCTTCTTTGTGAATGCTAAGCTCACAAATATTTTGCATGGTATTTCTAATGTTAGAGAATCAAGGAGGTTAAGAAATATTATATAACCCTATTAATTTTAACTTTTAAGTTGTCTTTGTATTTTATTTATGTTTAATAAATTTTTTAATGTTTTAGTTAGAGTTTGAATATTTGGTTCTAATATTATATATTTTTTAATTTAAGGAAGTATATATAGAAATTCACATCTCGTTGGTTGAGTACTCATTACACATATTTTTTTTATGGCTAGTTGATGTAGTTCAAGATTGGGGAACCTTATCAAGCTACCCAATCTCGCAACCGTACCACATCGAATTCAAACTCACACATGATATTATTACCAGGAAATGGAAATCTACACAAACTAATTCAATTACAATTTTATTAATTTAAAATTTTCGGTTATAGGCAGATTAGATTACAATTTTAAATCATTTGTTTGTGTTTCCAACTACATTGGAATCCTAATGCCCCTGCACACTAAAATTTGAATTATATTTCCTCTAAGTTCAATGCCCCCCTTCCAGGCACTTACAACAACAAATTAATTTTGATTTTTCTCATTCCAACGCCCCTGTCACTGCCAGCCAAAAGAAAATTTTGAAATTGGTCTAAATTTTAATTTTAATCTCCTCCCAACAACCTATATGCCTCCCCTCTCCAATTTCCTTCATTTTTCCTAGAATATCAATAGAACTTCATGTATAATTTAATTTATTTTCTTTATCCATTTCATTTGTATTCTTCTCTTTTAAATCAAATGCCTCCTTGCCTAGCAATTTTGGAATAAAAAGACATAATATACAAAAATTAGACAATTCAATTGTTGAGCACGTGATATTGAATAATACATGAGAGAATAAAAATTTGAAATTCCTCTGCTTTTCTTGGAAATTCACTCAACATTTTATCAAATAATGACAACAATGTCATTAAAATTTGATCATGCCTACAAACACCAAAATTTCACCCTACAAATAAAACTATTAACTAAAACCAAAACTAAAATAAAATATGTTTTTGGATTGATGCAAATTTCCTATGGAAATGGATGCTCTTGCATCAAACACGTCAGGTAGGAATTTTGTGAGCATAGGCTCACAAAAATGGAGTTGAATTTGGTAAAACCATCCTTTCAAATTGTAAGCAATCTGCAATGAACTCCATCGTTGTGATAAGCGCACTGAAATTTGTTTTTTTCCTCTTTTTCAACATCTTGTTGGAACTATCTTTACTCTCCTCCAACAACTCTGCTCACCATTCTTCTCAAGCCTCTTGTGGATTTTTATCCATCACATACCATCCTCCTCAAAATATTCTCTCCTCTTTGCTCCTCATTTGTGGGATCCATCCCACCATCAACCGACTACTTTCACCAAACACCACTCTCATCTTCTACCTTCGTGGGAATTAACCCCCACGATCTGTCCTCCTCCAAGAATATTTTGTACTTTCCTCTTCCACATTTTCAAATTCAAAATTATGCAAACCAACATACTCTTCATAAAATTTAAAAAATACCTCTATTGTTGCAATCTTTACTCATTCACTTTCAGTTGCAACACTTTCACCTTCGCTACTCAGTGTCACCACTGTTGCAACTTGTCTCTCTTTTTCAAGGTTTACACCTTCAAGTTGCTCCTCCATCATGGTTGTAAATTTTAATTTTCTTTCTTCTTTCACGCCTCCAACTAGGCATGCTACAATTTTTTTTCATCATATTCTACATTCAACAACATATCCTCCAGTGGATAATTTATTTTTGCACTCCTTTCTTCTTCTTCTACAGCTGTAACTTGCAACTTCACCTCCACCATGTCTTCAAAAAGACATGTCCCAACTACAGACTCTTTCATGTATTTTATTCTTTCTTCTTATCCTCTTGCACGAGGATCTCTCCTTCAATGTCATATGCTTGAAATTCTATTGCAACTTCTCTTTTACCTACAAATAAAATATTACAAAAAGGATTATCAAAATTAAGAGCCTCCAAAGACTCTTCTCCCTCATCATCTTCTCTTTTCCCAATGAACTACTTCTTCTCCATCAACTTTACAGCTTCAAAATCCAAAAACATTTGGATTCTCATCTCTTCTCTCAACAAGGTTACATCCTTATCCTCTTCAACCTCCTCATCGAATTTGGGGCCATTCATGTTCACAATTTTAGATTGCAAAATTTATTCATCTACTTCACATAACTCACTCCATTCACTCGCTATTTTTCCAAATTGTGACTCATTATATTCTCCATTTGTGTGGGTTTCCCCCACATATTCTTATTTACATTCAAACCCTACCAAAGGGTTGCAACACTCTTTTCCTCTATTCTTTTTTTGTTATCTTCTTTCAAGAGAACGTTCCTCTCAATTCAATCTACCTCATGAGAGATATCCACTTCCTCATACTCACTCCAATATTTATCTCCTTCCTTGGGATACCACTTTATCCTCTATCACAACATTTGTACATAACTCTTCCTCATGCTTTCTTTCATCTATTTCACCTTTTTTTCTTTTCCCACCCTTAAGAGCATCCAACCTTTCCTAAAGTTTCAACAACTATTCATAAACAAAATCTGAAAATCCTCTTTCTTGTTCTTCCACAAAAAAATTTATCGTATCTCTCTTCATTACCCATCTTGTCCTTTCATTTGGAATCTCACTCATTGTTGTGATCTATAACTTTTGCAACTTGCAAACACACAATTTATAGAGCCAATTCTCTCTGTAATTATAGGTACTCCTTGCAACAAAAATTCACACTTACCATCCTCTACATAGCCAAGACTTTGGAAGATGCTCCTCTCAAGACTTCCTCTACCCACTTTCCCTGTGGAGGAATTTTATGCACCTTCTACCCAGCTTTATCTCACTAGAGAACAAACAACACACCTACACAGCTCAAATCTATGGTTGTAAAAAGTAATCATGCACACACTCACCGCAACACATTTTCAATAAGCAGCCATGCTTTGTGCTTCTCCTTTCTTCAACTTTGTGAATCTTTCACAATGAGCTTCACTAATCTCTCTTCCTCTTCTTTCTTTCGCAATGAGTCTTTTATTTGGCTTCGATACCAAATGATGTAATTCGAGATTGGGGAACCTTATCAAGCTACCCAATCTTGTAGCCAAACCACATCGGATTCAAAATCACGCATAATATTTTTACCAAGCAATGTAAATTTTCACAAACTAATTAAATTACAATTTTATTAATTTAAGACTTTCAGTTATAGGCAGAATAGATTACAATTTTAAATCATTTGTTTGTATTTCCAACTACACTAAAATCTCAATGTCCCTACACACTAAAATTTGAATTGTATTTCCTCTAATCCCAATGGCCCCACTTCTAGGCACTTACAACAGCAAATTAATTTTGATTTTTCTCATTCCCATGCCCCTATCACTGCCAACCAAAAGTAAATTTTGAAATTGGTCTTATTTTTAATTTTAATCCCATCCCAGCAACCTCTATGCCTCCCCTCTCCAATTCCCTTCATTTCCCAAATTTCAAGAGAATTTCATGTAGAATTTTATTTCTTTTCTTTATCCATTTGATTTTTATTCTTCTCTTTTAAATTAGATGCCTCCTTGCTTGGAAATTTTGGAATAAAAAGACTTATAATATACAAAAATTAGACAATTCAATCATTGAGCACATGAAATTAGAATAATACATGGGAGAATAAAAAATTGAAATTCCTTCGCTTTGCTTTGCAACTCACTCAACATTTTATCAAATAGTGACAACAATGTCTTTAAAATTTGACCATGCTTGCAAACACCAAAATCTCACCCTAAACCAAATAAAACAATTAACCAAAACCAAAACTGAGATAAAAATATGTTTTTGGGTTGATGCAAATTGCCTATGGACCCGAGTGCTCTTGCATCACTAGTAGTAGTCTATATCCACTATGGTATAGCCTAAGAAGGCATGCACCATTAGGGAGCATTGCGCTAATACAAGAGGCTTCAAAGTTCCTAATATTTCATTGTCATGAGATCTAGATCTAATATATTTTTTCCTTGAGCCTTTTCTCATTCAATTATCTACTATACATTGGATTTGGGCTCTAAATATTGTTTAAATACATAATATGTTTCTAATATTCAAGGAGCAAAATAGCTCCTAGCCAACCAATGTGACAAATTAACACACTTAGAATTAAGGAAGAAATTTCATAATGAAAATTTGAAACATAGTAGGTCATGAGGATACTCATGGGGATTATATAATGAGTTTGATAAAAAAAATACGGGAGTGTTTGATGGTATTTGATCTAGGATAGGTGTAGTGGTGGGAGACTCATGGATAGGTGTTGTGGGCATGGATTTATTGGATTTGTTGTTTTGTTGTTTATCCCATGTGAGTAGTTCTTGAACATCTTTAGTATATTGGGATGAATCAAAGGACTTGTGTGATAATGATTTGGAGGTAGAAAATGCAAATGATTTGGAATATGTGGATGATCTAAATGAGTTGGGTGAAGAGTATTCAAATGACATGGATTCAAGAGATGGTGGACATTATCCTAGGATGGAATTTTTCTTTCCAAAGGTGGGATAGTGATTATTCATGGATAGTTGATGTTGGTTCATGAGATAGCTAGTGCTAGGGAGGTCTTGATTTTGAGGGATATGGGAGGTGATGGTGGGGTGTATAGAATCTATGGAAAGATGGTCCATAAGGATCTCATCAATGGTGTCTTGGTCAATATTACCATCATCATCATAAGGGTCATATCTATGTTGATTGATAAGATCATCCTCATCATCATTAGGATAATATTCAATTTGGTATATAAGATCATCCTCATCATCATAAGGATCATATTAGAAAATTCCTTTTATAGTCATTATACTTGACTTGATTTGGGAAAAGGATTTCATCTGGAGGGCTCGTGGTGTTGGATTGTTCCTTGATTATGATCCTTTGGATTTCTTTATGAGTTTGGTCTTTACTTGTGTAGGATATCAATCCATCATTTTAGTTAGGTCTTTCGATTTTTAAAATTGGTAATGATTTGGATTTTGGATTGTTTTGACTTATGGTGACTATATCAAAAGGATAACCCTAGGTGGACTTGATATATGCCTTGGATGGGATATGTGGGTGGATAAATTTGATGATTAGGATTACCCCAAGGATGGGAATAAATTATTAGGTGAACTATGTGGATTTGACTTACTAAGCTTGGATTAAACTCTAAGTCTACACACTTGAATTTTAGGCTGGTTTGATTATGAATTTGATTTTGGAATGCTATGGATTGTTGTAGAGTTTCCAAGGATTAAATAATGGGACTTAGGATGATTAAAGGTCCCAAAGGTTGGACTAAGGCGATGATTTTGATTAAAGGATCCAAAAGTGATAACTTTCAACTATGACCAAGGGTTGGTTTAGATGGATGATGGGCGTGGAGTGTAAGGATGATGTGGATAAATGATGATGATGGTGATATGAGGATGGTGGATATAAGATGATAATGATGGAATGATTCAAGAATACCCTTATCTTTCCAAAGATGTGACTCAAAGATGACTAGGGTTATGACCAAGGAGATAATGAGTGACAAAAGGATTTGTACTTTGCACTAAGGTGTGTTGTAAAATGTTAGAAAATGTGATAAGTCAAAATATGGAAAACAAATTAAGGACTAGGGATGTGGTTAAGTTTTGACCAATGTGAAATGGACGAGGTAATGGTTTGATGTGGAAGGATAGTGGATTATGGATTTAGTGATGACCAAGGCTAAGTATAATTTTTAGTAAATTGTGGTTATCCTTGTTTTGGCTTCAATGTTTATGTTTAAAAAGGATACCAATTTGGAAAATGTTTTCAAAAACACAAAAGGATTTCAAACTTGAATTGACTCAACTTGGTAGTAAAAGTTTTACAAAAAAGAACTTGGTATATTCAATACTCAAACAAGAAGACACAATAACAAGCTTATATTTATTCCAAAAAATGTTTGTTAACTTAATGTGGGCCCACACGATAAAATTCCTCCAAGTGAGTGGATAACTAGGGTATGCAAAGGTCATGTACCACCTCTACACCCCTTGAAAGGACAAGGACCAATCAAGGAATATTTGTTATCTCAACACAAGAAGGTACATGGTGATTATCTTTAGGCATAATATTATACCTTGCACCACAAAAGAAACAGTTGAAAGGTCTTAAACTAGGTTGTACAAGGATTATCTAGGGGTGTTCTACAAATACGTCAAGGGTACGTGAGGCCTAATACCTGAATTTGAAAGTGCAAGAAAGTCAAACAGCTAGGAGAAGAGGGTAACCCACCCTTCTTCTTCACTTCCCCAAGGTATAAAGTTCTTGGAGGCTTAGACTAAAAGACAATAAGGAAAATTCTAAGAGAAATTTCTTTTAATTCACCCTCCACTATTTATACTCCACCAGAATATTGGAGTTGAGGTCATTCCTTGGGGTGACGAAATCCCCAAGAAAGCTCCCTAAAAATAAAACAAGACAACACAAATTTTTGATCCTCAAGATCACCTTAAGGTGTGAGAGGAGAGCATGCGTAAGTGTGCTTGGGGTTTAAAATATACTTGTAAATTATTAAGCCAAATTGAAATGTGAAGGGAATTTTAACCCAATTTCAAATGAAAAAAAAATAGACAAAGCACATGGAAAGATAGCTTTATAAACATTTTCTTCAATAAAACATCCTATAAAACCACTTGAGTTAGTAGTTTGCAAGATTGATGTCTTGAAATCATGAAAATACCTGCACACAAAATTCAGTCAAAAATAGAAAAATAATAAGTCCGACAGAAAATTAAACTACAAAAACATAAAATTTGATTTTTTTTTGAATTAAAAATAAACACTAAGAAAGGATGAAAAACATGAAAGTTATGACTAGATGAAGTTTTTAAATGAAAAGTTGAGTTCAAACGATTTTACCTGAAATCTAGATCAAAATTTTGAGAACCAGCTTTTGAGCGCCTATAAAAATTTGAAAATGCAATAAAAATTATAGAAGTTATGATCGTTTGACTAACAAGTGGTTTTTTGAGAAATTAAAATGAGGTAGGTTAGGGCTTAAGCCCTTGGTTGGCCAGCTCCTGGTCGTACAGGTAACCACCAACCAAGCGCTAGAGGGCTAAATGGTCATGAGGGATAAGGGCAAGCGCCTAGTGCTTGGTAGTGACCAAGCACTCAATCTGCAAGTAGGCAAGGGCTAAAGTGGATCTGGGCACTTGGTCATGCATATGACCACAGCTCTAACAAAGTCAAAAAAACAAAACGTTGACCCCAATCTTAATTCACACAAAATAGTTTAATTGAAGGATTTTGAAACACATTTAAATCTTATTAAATTTTGTTAAAAAACTTCGTTGGACGTTTTGGAACCTCCCTCCATGCGAATTTGTTCAAATTCCTTCTTTCTGAAGGTGGTTTAGCCTATTGCTTCGCATTTTTTACCTTTCTCTATTAATTCATGATTTTGACTATTTGGTGGCAGTTTAACCTAATTTTCATGGTTTTTGATCTTTTGAAGGTGGTTTGTAACCTAAAACCTGTGGTTTTTACTATTTCAAAAGTGGTTTCGCTAAATATTCACGGTTTTACCTTTTTTCAGAGGTTTTCATCTATACATGTGTGGTATGGGTGGATTTTAGAGAGATTTTAAGGCGGATTTAAAATGAATATCAAAAACTATATAATATTTTAGCAAACTAGATCAGAACTATCAGATATAAACGTAGGTTTTCCAACAGATTTTATTAAAATCCCCATGCATAGCATCTAGATTTCCAAACTGTTAATACATAGTTTAAACACCCATTAGATTTTAAGTGAGAATTTAAATAAATTTAAGGCTTTTTAATTCTACTGCACAAAAACTTTAGAACCAACTGCATATATATAAATTTGTTGTTGTGAATAGGAAACGTGGGAATTAGTGATAAAATTAACTCAATGCAATAGGAAATCAATTCAAAAACCTAATTCAAGTGATCAACAAGTCCTAATCTCAATAGAGTGTGTCCACTATTCAAATGAAAGCAAACAAAGAGAACGTAAACTAATCTAATCTAATCTACTTTATCTCCACGGAAAATTCCTACTCTTACTCCATTGTAAAGTATAAGATTGTGTTTTCTTTTAAGTATTATATGTGGATTTTTCATAAACTTTGCATAATCTTGTTAAGATAAAGCGAGATGAAAAATGAGTATAGTTTGGATGTCGATTCAAGGAGAGAGTGAATGATCAAAAGAGGGATGATTTATAGGTTTCAGGATATTGGATTAATAGTGTGAGATGTGAAATGAGATCGACAGATGAGGATTGATGAGAGATGAACATGAATATGCATGAGCTTGCATGGAGAGATGAAGTGGATTGAAGTTCAATTCACTCATTATTTTTAGGCATGATCACTAAATTTAGCTTTGGTCTCTAAATTTAACTTCTGGAAAAATAATGATAGGATTGGACATAATTAGAAATAAATAAAATAATGATTTTATTTATTTTTAGAGGAATGTGTAATCTAAATAAATTAAAATAATTTATTTAATTTTAGAAGAATAATTAGTTAAAAAATATTTAATTATGAGAGATGAGAAGAATGCATGAATTATGGAGATGTAAGAATAATTAGAAATTGATTAAATAATTAAAGATTATTTAATTAAAGTGGATGAGGAAAATTGATTAATTAATTAAATAATTAAAAATTATTTAATTAAAGGTGATGGAAGAATAATCATGAAATAATTATTTAATTAATGTGGAAAATGGGTTAGTTTAATCAAATACTTTTAAATATTTAATTAATAATGATGAAAGGGGGGATGAGTGATGATGACAGGAAATGATGAATTTATAAGAATGCATTAGACATTTTTAGGTGTCTGCATTTTGCCCCTTTTTGAGACAATGTACCCTATTGCATTGTTTCAAAGACATGTTGTTGATATGAAAAAAAAATAGTGAAAAGATGTCTCACTATGCCCCAGCAAAGGAAGGAATGGCAGTCGAATGGTAGGTTTCCCCCTCAAGAGATCAAACAAAAAATAATAATTTTTGGGTCGAACTCATAACAAGTAAATGGGATAGTTGAGTGAATATGAGGATGAAAATTGGGTTGGATGGAACAAAATCAGGGTTAGGGATGTATGAAATGAAGAAAATGGCGAAGATTAAGGCTAAGGGTGAAACTTTAGATTCTTGGGATGAAGATAAGTTAGTATGAAAGAAGAAAAGAGATAGAATGTAGGGTAATGAAGAACAAATGAATTTTGTTGATCAAATATTGAATAGTGAAATTTATGAGTAGGTAATAGGGGGAATGAGGGATATGAGATGGAAAAGTGATTTTTCTTTTACTTTTGGTTATGCTAAAAAATGTAAAGGGCAATCATTATTTTGATATAGCAAGTAGATACTATGTACCAATATATGAAGAACTAGGATGTTGTCGTATCTATTGTATGGACTTTAACTTTGCAAACAAATAGGAGTATCCTTATTCATACTAGACATATGGACACCTTGTTTTATCATGTGATAAAATAAATCTCATAGCAAGTTAGGACAATGCACAAAAGGTATAAAGAATCTGATGTGCAACAATGTTTGTTATGCATGAAACTACCTCTACAAACACAAGGCAAGTATTCACCATGGTAGCATTACAAGAATGTCCCACAAACACAATAGACGAAAGCAATATGACTATCTCATTTTGTGCTTCTCTATACACACAAAGATATTGAAGATCGAGGTGGCTTCAAGTAAGATTTATGGAAGGAGACAAAAGATAAATTAAAAGAAAATCTCGACCAACAAAACATAACACAGCCATCATATCTCTTTCCAAAGAGGTTGTAGTCGTTATCCAGGATGATGCCTGTTGCAAGAATGACATATTCATTAATGTAGTGATTGGGATGTTGATTTAGATGATTTAGGCAGTTGACATGTGGGTAGTGGTTTGTTTTGGAAATGATCAATGTTTGCAATTTGCATGAATGTTCTAGGTTTTGATGATGCATAGTTTGTTTCTTACTTGAGTGTCAAGTCTAGGTGATGATGATTTATTATGGATGGGATGGATGGTGTTGTGTATTTTTGTCGAATGAAGGGATATGAATGTGTAAGGAAATCAAAGACCTCTCAATATCTTGTCACTAACCAAGCTCAAGTTGATTGATGTGATTGATTGATTCATGATAGTGATAATGTTGTTGACGATAAAACAATGTAAGGGTTGTGTTGTTAACGATAAGAACAACACAATCATTGGGAAGGATACATCTCAATGATGATTGTGTGGATAAAATGGATCAAGATTTGTAGCAACGATAGGAACAAATTTTGTTAGATGGTTTAATATCATGTTGGAGTGTATGGTAGGATAAGATTGATGGGGGTTGTTTTGATTGCAATTGATGAAGAATAGTTTGATGGAAAAAAAACCTATTCATGGGATGGTGGAAATGTTTGAAAAAAAATTGTTTTTTTTTTCAAGATATTTTATTTTATTTTATTTTTTGAATGTGATTTTTTTGAATTTTTGGAATATGTGATTTTTTATTTTTGGAATATCTTAATGTTTTTAGATTTTTGGGATATTTTAATGTTTTTGGATTTTGGGATTTTTTATTTTTTTATTTTTGGGATATTTGAATGTTTTTGGATTTTCAAAAAGTGTCTAGATCACTAAGTGAGCTAGAAGGCATATATCAAAATTTATTCGAAAGCAGGATGTAAGCACATGCCCCCAGTGTCTAGCAATGTATGGAACATTATAAGTGGATGAATGGACTAGTGTGATGGAAATGGATATGTGAAGGGTGGGGAGGATAGTGATTATGCAAATAGAGCTAGGATAAGGGATTTACTTCCAAGGACTATTTCATAATAGGATAACATGTTTGACCCAAGCTAATTGTTTGGATATTGTTATGGAAGTGATGGTATGACATAGGATAGTGTATAGTCAAAGGAAATGACCATATCAAGATTTTTCCAAAAGCATGCTTTGAAATATATTCCCCTATTCTTTGTCAAGATCAAGCTAGATAGGGAAGATGGATGAAAATGGAATGGATTTGATGGATAGTTTTGTTAGAATAAAATAGCATGATGTATGAGATAAAATTCTCCCAACTAGAATGGTACACATAGATAATTTATTTTACATGTTACGCCCATGAATGAGTTTTCATCATGGTACTTTGCTAAAGTGCCATGAGAATGGTTTTCACTAGAGAACATTTTTTTTCTTTACTTTTTTCATTTTTTTATTTTTTACTACACATGACGTCTATTTGCAAGGTTTTCACCATGGTACTTGCCCAAGGCGCCACCGAAGTGGTTTTCACCAAAGGATGAATTTTATCTTTACTTTTTTTTCTTTTCTTTTTTTATTTTTGAATTTTTAATGACCATCAACTATGTGGGACCACCTGGTGGTGTTGATGTAGATGTTATTGTCACAATATGTCAATAATGTCATGCCTTGAGGGAATTGCTTTTCCAATATAAGGGCACTTGTATATGCCCATGGATGTTATTGTGATATGTGTTGATACTAGGATTGGTTTTCTCTAAATGTGTGCATCATGATAGAGTGTCATTAGAGTCCTTATGATTACGTGTCGTTACCAGGACACAATGAATGTGGGATTTGAGATTTTTGGATTGTAGGCAGGATGTTGGATTTTGATGGAGGATGTGAGATGTGGATGAATTATTTAATAGTTTGGATGTAGAATTTTTTATTTTCCAAACTTGGTATGGTGGACGATGGAGTGTGGATATGATATTTTAAATATGTTTGGGACCAATAGCTTTAACTTTGCATGTTGGTATTGAAGCCTGTTTTCAAGGAGGTGGACACTTTTGATAGATGGAAGACCTCTTTTGATATAGCTCCATAGTTTTATTGACTATTGGATTTAGATTTGGATTGGATGTTTTACATGATCCAATTTTCTTTGGAATCTATTTTGACTTTATGTTTCCACTTTGACTTTTGGATTTATTAGCTTCAAAAACTTGACTTTGATCTTTTTCTTTATAAGGATTTTTTTTTTGTTGGTCCCAATTAGTGGGTTAAAGGATTTGGGAATAATGGTTTATGATGTGGATGGAAGGAGTATTGGTAACAACCTTATTGTAAGGACTAGTCATGGCCCTTATTTTGATGTTCGCATTAGATAAAGTTGTCCCTAGTATCATGGAGGTACCACTAACATCATTATATTTCTTGATTGATAGATAACCAAGACCTTGATATTTAGGATTGTCAAAAAATTGTATTGGCTACAGAATACCTTGTTCATGTAGGCCTCATAATTTTCCTTGATACTACATTCGTTGAAAACTTTTATTAGCAATAAGATATGCATTGTGTTGGAAAAAAGACGCTAACTCTTCTTTATGTTGTTAGGAATCATCAATTGTGTTTGTCTCCTCATTAGAAAGAAAGCTTTCTCTAACAAAAGTGAGTGATCTAAGGTGATAGAATACCGGTGTTTTATAAATCTTCATGCTTGTTGCTTCGTCATTTTGTGAGATGTGGATCAGATCCATAGTAGTTTATTGGTCAATATCTTCAACATCAGTTTGTGGAGTAAGGGATTGTGATTGTTCTTCAAAATATTTTGTTGCCTCAAATTCAATATAAAACCCCTCTTCATGGTCATTTTCTAGAATATCATCATGGAGTCTTGTGAACTCAGCTATAGCCTCATCATTTTCAAATGTCTAGAGAGAAAGACTTTTGTTCTAGATGAACAAGGGAGAGATCGTTTATGTGTCTAGTGGAAGAGTCTCATCTACAAAACTAGAGGTTATTTGAATATGGATGTAGTCAAATTTAGTTTCAGGATCATGGATGGTATGGAAATGGATGATGGGATCATGGATAGAATGGAATGCAAAGAGATGATGGAATCATTTTGGAATTCTAGAGAGATGGGATCTTGATCAATGATTGGATGAGCTTGGAGGATTTGGGTAACTTGATCTTGATTCATTTATGAACTTTCTTATTTATTCTTTGGATTGTGTTCTTGACATAGATCTCATTCTAGTAATGGGGTATGAATAAGGGACTCTTGGATGGCCTCAATATGTTTGTATGGTAGTAATGGATATTGAATAGGATTATTTGGAGTAGGCATGATAGGTGTTGTAGGGAATGATAGTATATTTGGTCTAGGATTTCTTGACCATAGATTGGACTTGTATCAAATTTTGGATTACCTTGGAGTTCATGATTATCTATTGTGGATAGCCCTTGGAGAAAATCCTGAAAGGTGTCATTATTGGATGAGTTGTTTGATGAGAATGGTGTGGATTGTTATTTCAAATATTTTGGGGATGAAGGATTAGGAGAGATGGAGGCTTCTTTTGGGTAAGCTTCCTCAATATGACTTATTATGGAGTCCAACGAGGTGGATATGTTATAGCTAGGGATGTTGTTAATGCAATTATTTTGGGATGTCATTGTTAGACTTAGATGGATGATTTTGATCATGCTTGGGAAAAACATCTTTATATATGTCAAATTTCTCATTATGTGAGTTATGGATATTGTTGATGTGATTATTTTTAGATGGATTGTCAAGATGATCTTCAACGGTGACGTCGCCTTGGTCAATAAAATCATGAAATATTTTTCAATTTTATACTAAAATGTAGGAAAAGAGGGGAGTGGAAGTGGATCAAAATGTAATCAAGATGGTTAACCTCTCTTTTCACTAGTGGATAGGGTCTCTTTTCACTAGTACTTTTTTCGAGCCTCACTGAGGACTCATTCACCTAGTGGCGAATGGGTCCTAGCTAGGGTTCTGGAAAAATGTTTTTTGGGTTTATTTCTTCAATGTTTGCACTACCATATCCTAATCGGAGACTATCGAAAACCTGTAAATAAATTATGTAGCTTAGTTTTTGTGATCTTGCAAGAAAGATGACAACTTTTGCAACTTTGCAACTTTGACAATTTTTTACAACTTTTTCTTTCCAATTGATCTTCAACCTAAAACCTACAATCACACATCAAAGGAGAAGAAAAATGTTGTTTTTTTAGGGAATAGGGGTTTTCCTTGGTCAAACCCCGTTTTGGTAATTAAACCTTAGAATGAAACAATTCCTAAAAGGAGAGATGAGTGAACAAAGCAATGTCACTACTCACCAATCCTCAATTGAACCTTGGATTGCAAATTTGAAACTTAGCATGAAATGGCCTCCATGAGTGTAGATCTTGATCATGAACTTGACATAAGATAATGGCTTTGAATTTTTGAGCTTGATCACCAATGCTACATCATCACATTAGCTCAACAACATGCATGACTTTGACATGATGATTGATATCTTGATTGCTACAATAAACTTCTATAAATCTACCCTTGAATGCCTTTTAATTGCTCTTGAATGTTCTTGAACTCATAAACTTTCTATTAGGATGCTTGCATAAAAAATCTTAGATGAAACTATGTGAAATAACCTTATATTTATACATAACATATCATAAGTTCTCAAGATTCAAATAACACGAGCCGACATAAGATCTAGGATTTCAAATCATTAAAATACCGCCAAAAACATATTCCAAGGGGGTCCTAGGGATAAGTTAGGACCCATTCGCCAGGTGGAAAATGGGTCCTAGGTCACTAACCTAGGACACATACCTTGTAAAATTAAGTGTTGTGTAATATTATTTAAGAGTGTCAAGCTTTATCCCTCAAAATCTGTAATTAATTAGGCTTGGATTTGAATTAAAGGGGCCAATTAAGCTCAATTAATTAATTAGGCCCTAGATTAGTGTGAAAGTGTAAAGATACACTTTACAACACCCTAAATAAAGCACCATTAAGTCCATTTAGTTTAGAAAGGCCTTAAACTTAATGTGAATGTGTAAAACACATTACAACACTAAATCAAGGCAACATTAGGTCCATTTTAATTATTCCCAAACTAAGAAAAAAGGGATACTTTTTCGTTACTACATATACAATAAGGGGTCTTATGTCCTTTGGCCCTATGATATTCATAATATCTATTAGCTTTGTACCATGAGGAGTGGAACTGAGGTTCATATTGTCTAGCTTTAGGTAATTTGATGAGATTGGACTAGACCAATTTTTGTAAGGTCAATTTGATAGGCTCCCCTAGAGGAGTGTATTTTCATCGTGGTGTAGCATTCTTCCTAGGTCCTCTAGGAATGATGAGACTTTGTGTTTTGATGTATGTTTAATGATTATTGTTCATTTGATGATGGTTGTATGTTTGTATCCCATAGGTGATGTTTTTCATTAAATTTAGGGCCATTTTCCTTGTTTTCCTTATAGATTTTCACAAGACCCTTAGCGATGAGAGTATTTTCAATGGTTATCCCTTTCTCTATGATTTCATCAAAGGTGTTGGCACATTGTGCGGTTAACTGAAAATCAATTTCGGTGTTAAGATTTTGAAAAAAGATGTTCACGATTTGTTTTTCAAGAATAGGCCATTTGCATTTGCTAACCATGTTTCTCCAACGTTGCATGAATGAAGCAAATATCTCTCCCATTCTTTGTTGTGTGCTACATAAATCAATCATGGTAACTTTTTGTTCTATGTTATAGGAGAAATGATAGATAAAATTTTCAACAAGTTCATGGAGCATTTTAATACCATGTGGTAGATGGGAGAACCATTCTATTGCTTGTCCTCCTACACTTCTAGAAAGAGGTGCATTAAGTATGTGTCATTCTATGCAACCTCTAGACATGCTATGTAAAATTCTCATATATGTTCTCGTGGACCTCCTCTTCCCTTGTATTTGTCAAATTTAGGCATTTTAAAGTTATGGGGAATGGTATCATAGCTATTGTTTTATCAAATGGGTATGGACAAATGTCTTCAAGAGTGTATTTTTCTTCATTTGTCCTAGTTGCATGTCGGTAATATTTTCATGTAAGCTTTGCATTTGGAATTTCAATTCATCGTTTGGGTTGTTTAATGGTTGATTAGATGGAGTGTGTTTGATGTTGAGGAATGGATGAATTATATGACGGATTTTGGTTTTGGGGGATGTTTTCAGGTATGTTATATGAGTTGTATGGGATGTTTTGATCTTGGGGGATTTTTTATTGTTGAGATATGTTTTGTGTTTAAGATATGTTGTATGAGTCGTATGAGGGGTTTCAATTTTGTGGTATGAATTGATTTTGTGGAATGAATTATTGTTGGGGTATGTTATACAGATAGTTTTGAGTTTAACAGACATGTGTTTGTTGTTGTGAGATGTATGATTAATGTGATGAGTTGTTAGATGAGAGAGATTGTGAATGATTTGATATTAAGTGTTTGTAGGAATTTTGAATGTGTAAGATTTTGGATGACTTGGGATGTAAGTGCTTGTAGTAATGTTGAATGTGGAAGATTGTGGATGACTTGGGATGTGTGTGTTCTTCAAAGTAGGCATAACCCATGATGGGGATTGCAATGGGGTTTGGTAAGCATTTGAGGTGAACACATGAGAAGGTATGCCAAACCCATGTTGAGTATCTCTCATGGTTGTAGTAATGTTTGACTCACTTTGATTGGATTCCATGAGCTTTCTATGTAGAAAATAAGTATCAATACCTTGGTGAATGATATGTGAGATGAAAAAATGGATGATTAATGATCTGGTAGTAATTCAAAAGCACTTGGGTGGTGTTGATGCAAGCAAAAATGAAAAATATCAAAAATTTATTTTTGGAGGCTTTCGAAGTGGAATTTGGGGTCAAGACTATCATCGGCCGCTTGAAATGGTTGTTGAAGGCATACTTTTCAAGTGATTGAAATTAGAGCTCTTGGAGATCTTTCCAATGATGTAAAGAAGTTGTATTTTTGACCACCAAGTTAGGAGTTATGACCCTACCAAGTTGAGATAATAATGAATGGTATAATTTAAGGAGTTTGACCCAAGATTTTGATGATGGACTCAGCGAGGGTGTCTTAGGCCTATTCTAAGTCTGCTTGGGTGACAACCAAAAAAATAGATCAATGGTTTGAAATGGATGTGAAATTTGGTTTGTTGTTGAATGATCAATGTTGGTTGCAGGTTTGTTGTACTATAGGTATTAAATCCTAGGTTTGTGTGCTCAATAATTTTGGAAACTAAAAATTGGAGTATTCTAGAAAAATGTTTACATAGTCAGATACGTCACTGTAGGCTTCAAAGGTGTCACTATGGGTTTCAAATGCGTCAATGTAGATATCATATGCATCAAACTAGGTTCAAATGTGTCAATTTAGATTTCAAATGTGTCAGTGCAAGTTTCAAATGTGTCAATGAAGATATCAAATGTGTCAAACTAGGTTCAAATGTGTCAATGAAGATATCATGTGTCAAACTAGGTTCAAATGTGTCACTATACTATCAAATGCATCATTGTGGGAAAAAATATTTGAGACTAACAATACAATTCTAAAATGTCTCAAATCAAATGCATCAAAGTACTATCAAATGTATCAATCTGTAGATTAGATGTGCCACTGTGCATATCAAATATTGTTCAGTACAGTCTGATGCATCGAAGTATAATCAAATGCATCATTGTAACAACAAATGTGTCACTATAACAACATATGTGTCACAATAACAGTCAAATGCGCAATTTTGTGACTGACTAAAATTTTGTAAGGGTTTGACTGATTCTGATAAGTTGTAAGATTAATTTTGACTTGTTCTGATTAGCAAGAGATAGCAAACATTAGAGAATAGTAGCAAACTAACTCCAAGGTATGGTATGATTTGTATTCACGAGTCTTCACAATAAAAACATGTCAAGAAGTACAACCTAGCTAGTATTAAAGGTGCATCACACTAGTGTGGGCTCAAGCAATAAAATACCATAGGATTGTGTATGCAGCTCCACTCTCAAGAGGAAATAGCTAGGTCTCTAGTGGCGCAAGGCTTCACCTTCCTCCTTTCCTTGTAGTTTTTTACACTTCCAAAGAATTTTTATCTCCTCAAAACGATACATATTGAGTAACTTCAGGCATGATAATGTATCTTGCACCACACTCGATTAATAGTCATCATTCTTAGGTCTCTAAATAACAAGGTTTGTAGTGTTTTTGCGAACAGTGAGCCCATTTGAAATTCATGTGATGAGGGGGGTCTCCCCTCTTCTCCTCGCCAAACAAGTCTTGATGGACCGAAGGTCTTGCATCTTGACTTAAACGACATTGGTCACACCTATAGGTACAACTTTCATTCTACCCCCTTTATATACCCCACTGATAAATGTGGTTGAGGTCACCCTTGGGGTCATGAAATCCCCAAGCATGTCTCCTATAAAATAAAAAGAAGATACTAGTGTTTTTTATTCTCGGGCTCGCACGAAGCACAAGAGAAGAGCATACTTTACTAGTACTCCTTGGGTGTACTTGACATGTGTAAACTAAGAGTGTTTATTAATCTCCAAGCTCACACAAAGTGCAAGGAGAGAGCATACACACTAGAAGTTCACCAAACACGGCATAGAATTCATTAATTAGAGCCCAAACGAAGTGTGAATTATGTTAGAAATCTAAGCAATTGAAAATTTTGCCCTACATCATATTAGTCAATAGTTTGTTTTTACCAATCTTCTTCCATCAATTGTCAAGTTGCACAAATATATTAGTTCCAAAACTCAGGAAAATGTTAGGGTTAGAAAAATTAAATTACAAAATTAGATGTCACTCTAAATATCAAAAATGTCACTATGAATTTCAAGAGTGTCAATTCACCTTCAATTCCATCAATTTACCTGTCGAATGCATCACTGTGAATTTCAAATGTGTCACTATAATTATCATATGCATCATTTTACTATCAAATGTGAGCCTTTTTATCAAAAGTGTCAATCCACCAAATCAAATGCAAGCTTTTTTTCAAAAGCATCAATTCACCAAATCATATGTGAGCATTTTTTCAAAAGCGTTGATTCACCAAATCAAATGTGTCACTCTACAAAAAATGTACCTGTTGATTGAGAAAACACAAATAAAAGTCAAATGCAACCCTATAACATCAAATGCACCACTGTAACCTCAATTGTGTCATTTTGCATATCAAATGTGTTGATATGGGTTCAATTGCGTCACTATAATCTATAACCTGAAAACTTCAAGAAACTCAGTGCAACTGTTAAAAATCATGGACGTGGGTCCCACCGAACGCTCAAGAATGTGAGTAGAAAACTTGGGAATCAGTTATCAAATGAACTCATTGTAATAGGTAATCAATTCAAAAACCTAATTCAAGTGATCAACAAGTTCTAATCTCAATAGAGCATGTGCACTATTCAAATGAAAGAAATCAAAGAGAACGTAAATCAAATTTAATCTAATGTACTTTACCTCCACTGAAAACGCCTACTCTTACTCCATTGTAAAGTATACGATTCTGTTTTTTAGTATTATATGTGCATTGCTCATAAACTTAGCATAACCTTGTTAAGCAAAAGCAAGATGAAAAATGAGTATAGTTTGGTTGTTAATTCAAGGAGAGAGTGAATGATCAAAAGATGGATGATTTATAGGTTTCAGAATATTGGATCAATGAGATGTGAAATAAGATTGACGGATGAGGATTGATGAGAAATCGACATAAATGTGCATGAGCTTTCATGGAGAGATAAAGTGGAGTGAAGCTCAATTCACTCACTACTTTTAAGCATGATCACTAAATTTAGCTTTTGGAAAAATAAAGATAGGATTGGATATAATTAGCAATAAATAAAATAATAATTTTATTTATTTTTAGAAGAATGTGCAAACTAAATAAATTAAATAATTTATTTAATTTTAGAAGAATAATTAGGTAATTAAATAATTAAATAATATTTAAATATGGGAGATGAAAGGAATGCATAATTTAATTAAATAATTAAAAATTATTTTATTTTGTGGATAAGAAGGTAATTATTTAATTATGGAGATGTGAGAATAATTAGAGATTAATTAAATAATTAAAAAAATTATTTAATTAAAGTGGATGAGGAAAAATGATTAATTAATTAAAAATTATTTAACTAAAGGTGATGAAGGAATAATAATGAAATAATTAATTATTTAATTAATGTGAGAAATGGGTAAGTCTAATCAAATAATTAAAAATTATTTAATTAATAATGATGAAAGGGGTGATGAGTGATAATGAAGGAAATGGTGAATTTATAAGAATGCATTAGATATTTTTAGGTGTCTATAGTTGTGAATATATTTTGGCGATTGTGTGTATATATAAACCCATTGTAAATATATGCAAAACGATTGTGTATACATTTAAAACCACCATGTGTATATACTTGTGTTGATTTCCTAAATATTTGTCTCTACACTTTTTTGTGTATATTTTCCCCTGACTTTTTTCCTATGCAATCATATTATGTCCATACAATATAGATGGATTTCATAAAATGTACGAATTATGTACAGTGTACTCTAAGATGCCTACAAAACACTGAAAACATTTAAATCAATAAAATATTAAGTATTTTATGTCGAGTTTTGTTTCTCGACCATTTCATATGCAAAGATGCAATCTATTTTGCTTCTGGATAGTGAAAATCAACTGCATAGTGCACAAACACAAACGGAGTTAGAGAAGGGAGTTTGATCCCCAACAAATTCACCAAAATGTAATTTGTAGATTTTGAAACATAAATAGAAACAAACAAACAACGCATGGTCCTATTTCAAAACATGCAAAACCTTGAGATAGAGCTCAACAATGAAAAAAAAAACAAGATAATAACATCAAAAATTGAATTCAAATGTTACCAAAGCCTCCATTGTTGAGTGATTTGTTCCTTAAACGATTGGGATGTGGATGCTCCTTGCTTGAATGATACCAATTTTGACAACACATACTTAGCATGAATGATAATTGGATTTTTATTTGGATGAGAGGATGCCTATATTTATAGATTTTGAGAATGGGGAATGGATAGTCAAGATGTAATTGTGAGATCAAGGGTGGAGAATGGTTGAGAGAAATTCCCTGGGATCTAGGAGAGGACGAAAGATGGAGTTGAAAGTAGTTAGAATATGAAAAGTTGTGATTAACTTACTAAATTTAGTAAGTAGTTGTGAGGATGAGGGAAATTAGGGACATGTGCACCTAAGAAGGCTATAATTTTCAGATGTGTTGAGAAAATAAGGGGACCATAAGGACAAGTGTTCTTAGGTGCCCAATATTCTTGGAATGTGTTGAGAGAATAATGAGAGCATAAGGACAAGTGTTCTTAGGTCCCCATTATTCTTGGAAAGTGGTGAGGGAATATAGGCTTAATTAAATAATAATAATATTTAATTATTTGTGGAATATGTAATTAATTACTTGTTTATTACAATGAGATGGAAAAGGGTAATTAAGTTATGGATTTTAGGTGAAAGGGATATGTCCTACGTTAATTAAGACTACGTGATGGGATATGTCCTAGGTTAATTAGGACTAGGTGATGGGATATGTCTTAAGTTAATTAGGACTAGGTGATAGGATGTAGGACTGGGTTATAAAATAGGTCAATTAAAAATTAGGTGATAATTTTAGTGATGATGAATAGACCTAGGAAATATTTTAGGTGTCTATAGAATGTGTTTGTAGTGCTTATGGCATCAACTCATGGAAACGCATGAAGTTGCACAATCATGGTGTGAATGGCAACATTGGTAACAAATTTATCTTGTTGGAGAGGCAGGCTCAATGCCCATGTGTTTCCATTGTTAACTAAATTGTGAATCCACATCCTTTCATCGGTTGCACCTTCCATAACTACCTTCCAAGTATTCTTTTCAAGGCATTTTGATGTCCTACAAAGGTTGCCTTGAAGCTTAGTTGCACATTCATTTAGGTTATGGTTATAATTCCTCAAATTGAGTTTATTGGATCACATATTGCCTAATCACAATGAAGTTTGTGTTGTACAATCACCCAAATCCCAAAGAGGAGACACTCGAAAGACTATTCCCCAAAATCAATGCTCCAAAGGGTCAACTAGTGTTTGTCAATTATTTATAAGTGCTTAGGATATTTCTTCTCTCCATAGGTTGAGGTCAACAACTCAAACTTATTTGTGCCTAAAAGAAGAATAGAGGGGAATTTCCTAGGAGAGAACACTCTTAGATGACCTTATAATTCAAGTGGTCAATATACGTCCAACTAGTCAATTGTGAGAAAGAAATTTAATGAGATATGGTGTAAATGGCTTCATACACAATGTTCTTTGCATGTGTATGTTAGCCAAATCCCACTAATATTTAGCTTCAACAATTCCTCTTAATCCTTGAGAAGGTTATCATGCATCATGGTTGTGCTTATGTTAGTTGAGACATACTTATATATGCAACATGAGCCAATCCAAGTGTGTAGGGGGGTCTCTTACAAATATAGAGTCCTTATTAACCTTATAATGAAGGTTGTCGCATGCAAACCACAATTTGTCCAAACCTACCTATCATGAGTAGGGTCAACCCTAAGTAGGGTGAAAGGTCACATACAAGATGTTCTTCACAAGTCCTTGTTAACCAACGCTTCCTACCCTCACACTCCCACCTCAATGGATCTATTCCCCTATAGCATTGATTTTATCATGGAAAACAATAACTTGGGCAACACATAAACGTGAAGCATCTTGTAAATTAAACCCTGTTGTTTTTTAGCTGCACCCTCCCACTCTATCCCCTATAATGTTGCCTTGCTTGAGGTGAAGTATTCATGTTGATTGAGAAGGATTGGTCTATTTTGTGCACACCACTCCAAGTGCATATGGAGCCTTTAATGGCCTTATAATTAAGGTGGTTGTGTGCACAACACACTTTTCCCAAATCCACTTATCATGAGCAATGTTGGTTCTAAGAAGTGGGCTAACATGAAGCTCCTTGCTATCACATTTTAGCCTACACAGTTTTTACTTGTGCATGGCAGATTTGTCCTAGACTAATGTGACCTCAAGATCCTCAAAGAAACACATGAAACCCTTCAATCAAACCCATCCCTACCCTTTAGCTCTGGGTTTTCCTCTCTTTTCCTCAAAATGTTGTATTGTCTTGAGGTTGTGTTCAAATTGGTTAAGACGAGTAGAAACAGCTTTGAGAAGTCTAGTAAAGGGTTTCGTCCAAGATATTCTTCCCATGTGCCTATAACCAAAGCTCCTTGTTACATTGTAATCAACGTTGATCCCTCCTTGTTAAATGGTATATTTTCCCTAAGAGCGTACCTTAAAGAATAGTAATATGTGGCTTTGTGGAGAATCATAAGATGAGGGCCAACAATGCTTAGGTAAAATATACATCATACAAGGAACTTCCATTATTGTCTTCCTCTTAGCCTAAAACTTGTGAGAAACATTGGTTGCTCAATTTGTCACACCCTTGTACTTCTCTCTCAAGCTCTTGGTGAAGTTAGTAGATGTTCAATCACAAGGCCCAACCAATACTCTTTTTCAATATCCCATGTGGGTTGTTTATTTGTACTTATAGGAAGATTACAACAACTTGATCAATCATGCCAATAGGCATATGCTTATCTCAAAGATTAAACCTTTAAGTATGAACTACTTTAGATTGTGAAACTACATGACTCATTCAATTAGTTATAATTTCTTCGATGGCATTATTTATGTAAAAATGAACCACCACTAAAAATAGCAACAAATTTACTTCAAATCTAGCTAAAGTAAAATAGACAACTAGAGTCGAGATTGCATAAGAAACTAGTGTTGAAAGAGAGAAAAGAGTTAAGAAAACATATTTGGAAACAACTACAAATGAAGGACAAATGAGGAAGGATAGAGTAATAAGTTGGATGAAATCATGGATGTGCGCAGACTTTATGTAAAGTCAACGGACAATAGTGTCTAGATTCTTGCATTGATGACCTTTGTAGGGCATTGTTGACCTCTATGGGGAAATGATGACCTTTGTCAAGCATTGGCATCATCTTAGGGGTGATATTGTTTAAGGAGGGCACGTGTGTCCACTATAAATAATAGTGCACTGTAAATAGTGGTGTCTTAATGCCAAACATTGTTTATGCTTTGGTGCACCTATCTAATCTATTTCCATTGTTGGTAGAAATAGCAAATATGGCACAAAGATAGCAAAAAATGTAAGGAACATTGGCAATGCACATTTAGGAGCTTGCTTCAATCAAGCCCTTTTTTTTATTGTTCTAGAATGAAATTATGTAAGTTTGGTGTGTGTAATCCTATGTGGAGTTGCAACAATGGCAATATGTGTAGTTTTAATGGTGGCTTTCTAAAAAAGGTGTGAAGGTGCAAGATGGGAAGAACAAATGAGAGGGACCCTTCCAAATATTGAAAGTTTTCATAAATGAACATGCTTAGGCTCACATGACCATTGGAAATGCATTAGGGTTGGGTTTGGAAAAGAGGGTGACATTTGGTTGGGGAAAACCAGTTTCAGAATGTCAAGGATCACTAGTACAAGTGCATTGGTGTCTAGTGTAACTCAAAGGTGTAGGCAAGGTGAAACAAGGTGTCAACAACAAAAGGAATAATGCTTTGATGAAATGTTTTGGGATGTTTCAGCCTTGTAAACAATCAAAATATGACCAAGTCATGTCTATTGGTGATGAACACTAATTTAGGTGAAACAAAATGGGAAAAGTACAACATATCCACTTTTCAACTCTCCAAGTACCTTGCTACTTCGATAACCATAGTTATTCTAGAGCTAATATGTGCACCAAATCCCAACCTCTTGGAAGGGATGCATTTATTATGTAAAATGTTCATGCAACCTCCCCTACAACCCCAATGATTCATTATAAATCAACAAATATCACACCTTTTGTGGCAACAACTTCGCTCAAATTTCTACTCCAATTGTATTATAGAAGCCTACCATGGTGTTGATGGGTGATTAAGAATTAGGGTTAAATTTCAAAGAGGAAGCTTGAGAGATGGTTACCACATCTAAGAAAGGTAGCAAGCACGCAAATGTCCTAGTTCTAACAGAAGCTAATAGTCAAATTAAACAACACTAGTGGGCTCATCAAGTAGCAATTGGAATAAGTACAATTTAAATCTCTTAATGAAGATCTATTAGTGTGCATAGCTACTTGGTGTGCAACCACCCTCATCACCATTCTTAAAATCTTAAAAAGATAGAAATAATGGCACATCCATAACACACAAAATTATACTATAGAAAACTCTTTCAAAAAAAAAACCTAACAAAAACAACACTCGATTAGAGTACTAACTAAACTATTCACAATTTAATAAGGCATCTTGCACTAGTGCTTAGCCCTAATCAATGTGCAAATATTTACAGAAATATTAATCCAAGAAATTGCTAAGCAATGTCACAATACAATGGGTATTAAACCATGGGCCAAAAAATCACACATTTGGACCCAAAATATTTCTCAAAACAAAACATGCAAAGTATACAACACATTTTGCGACAAACTATGCACCAAATTCATATAAACAAATTAGCATATCATTATCATAAACAAGCCATGCCCTAGGAAAAGGTAGGTATCTAAGACAAACAAACAAATATGTTCCTCTTAATTAAAAATCCTCCAACAAAAGACCAGCCACGATTTACACAAGCATCTCACACCTACAAACAGAACCAAATAACATGATGTACATGATCATGTGACTTAATTTTAGACAAGTACCACTTCTTGAGCACAACCAAATAGTTTAATTAATTGTTTCGAACATAAATTTTCAATCAGCAAATTGCTCAAAAAATACTTGCAACAACAAACCTGCTCCTCGTGGTGTAAACTTTTAGGGCGGATCTTGATACGTTGTATGGAAAACATCAATTGATGGTATATGCTATAAGCATTGCAGAACGTGCAATACAAATTCTTTTTGGTTTTTCATCTGATATTTTGTCAAAAGAATTGTTTTAGTATTTCTAGGCAACTCTTAATTATTTGAAAATTTGGGATGTGTGACACAAAAGAGATACTTCAAAGGTAAATGAAGAGTGACACTATATATTTTGAAAACAAGGTCATTTCAATGTCTCTTGTCCAAAATGTCTTCTCAATAATCAAAAGCATCTCAATTAAAAAGGGATTTCTGAAGGAATTTCTTGGCATCCCAAGCAGTGGTATTTCAAGATAATGGACAACAAAATTGCACCTATGGAACTGAAATGTTCTAAAAATAGCTCGGACAGAGTGCACTCAATTCTGGTGCCACGTCTTTGTAAGCCGTATCTAGTGCAAAAACCTGTAATTCTGCAATAAGTAGTTGAATCCATAATACATGAGATAATATGCAACTTAGCAACTGACATTATCACACAATTATTGATGTTGCAAATGGATGCATACTATGTTTAGTGTTGATCACCAAGACATTATATGACCACAATTCAGGAGTCCTGATTCATGACGGAATGAAATGAGTAGAATACAGATTCTAATGGGAGAGCACAAATCTGTTTGGTTAGTTGGAATGCCAAACAGTACTAATAGAAAAAATGAATCGGGTTCAAACCAAGTAACAGCTCTCCACAAAATTATTCACTTTCACTTAAAAAACAAACTTGCAACACAACTCTGCTATGTGGTAACTTGAAAATTCACTTCCAAAATTATAATAGCAGAATCATTGCGGAATTAATATAGAATATACCAAAGAGAAAATAATGTGATTAGATATAAAAAACCTTCCATCAAGAATTGCCCTTTCTACACTCTCAACTTCATATATTGATCGGTAACATTTGATAAGGATTGAACTGAAACACGAAAACCTGGCCCCATCTGCACCCAATGCCAAGCCCAATATCAAATTCCATCATTCCACCAGAATTTACTACAATTGTGAATATATAACTACACAAACTAGATATGAATTGAATGCCAAAACATAAATTAATAATTTAATCCACTTACAGTGCTGGTTAATGTGAAAGTCTTGACATAACCTGCATATCTGGAGGCTGCACCCAAAGTTGCATAAATTTTCAAAATTGTGACGAGAGAAACCATAAAATGTTCCAAACAAACTGAAATCATAGAACAGGAAAACTACAATGCAAACACAAAAGGTAGGTCTTTAAAACGAATAGAATAAGAATTCATATTAATTTCTAAATATCCAAAAGAAAAAACTTCAAAACAGACAAAGTGTGATTATAATAATAAATGGCAAGATAATAAGCTTACTTTTTTTCAGGCCTACTGGCTTGGCAGCAAGAAGAGCATTCAAAAATGCCACAACATTTTCACGCAATGCTTCCTCTTTAAAGCTAGCCTGTTATATAACATCCATATTAACCCCAGTCAATAGAACTTCACAAGTCCACTGAATTACTCGACATAAGATGATGTTAAACATGTTCAATAATCTATTCAATACAAACATTTCCTTTCCATGCATAATATCATCTAACGTCAGATTCAAAATTTATGCTATAGCAATGGACTACTGTATGTAGCTTTCTCTTCCTCAAGATGATTATGTCCACATCTACCAGATGAAAGTTGTCACATTTCAGTTCCAATCAGACACTACAGCTTTGATAGTGGCTTAATAAATTTCAAAAGTCTCGTTTCTTTAGTAGCATCAAGGTCAAACCACATACATTCATTCAAGCAATTTCTTATAGTAGGATTTGACATTCCTGCTGCTGAGAACCCCAGCTATGACAAACAAAAATGCTGTTTCCAGCTTTTTATACAAATAAGCGCATGGACTGGCCAGCAGAGAAAATATACTTGAAGATTAATTCTAAGCATTCCCTCGGAATGCATCCAACCTGTCCTGGACCCCCCTCCCCGCACCCACCCCATCCCATCCCATCCCATCCCACTTTTTTCTTTTTAATTTGGGATTTCCCCTATTTGCAGGACCTCTAGGGTCACCCTAACATCCATTGACCATTCCAGGGATGTCAAAGTATCACCCACATGATACTGTTATAAAAGATTGGAAATAAAAAAAATACAAAAAAAGAACATTTTAAATTAACTAAAATCCTAAAAGGAAGATCCACCAGGGCCCCCCAACCTAAAAATACATTTAAACCCTGAACCATTGCACTTTTGCAATCACCAAAAGGAAGAAGAGGAAAGGAGAAAAGAGAAGATAAGGAAAAGGAAGCCAGGAATGTCTTTTCTTCTTGCAATCCCCGACAGAAAAGATAACGCAAGTTATGTACATTAACTTGAAATCTTTTTCTTTTTTTTCCCTTTACAAAAGCCAAACTCAAAGCTTGTGGCTTTTTCATTTTTTATTTTATGTGAAAGTTGGTTTTTTATTCAATCTGATTTTTCAAAACATTGAAAGATTGGAGATGATTTTTCTCATTGTTGTTTGGTAAAATGTGCTAAAAATTAGAAAAAAAAATTGTTTGAATTTTAAGTGAAAATATAAAAGGAATTGATGTTTTATGTATTTACTTTTTTGGCAATCAACCTTTAATGTTGATGAAAAGGGCTTAAATTTAACATGTTGCTGTTTTAGTTTTGACACTCACCATTAAGTACTGGCTTTTATTTTTTTTAATTTAACTTTTAAAACTGCACCAAACTGGAACGTGTTGCTCTTTTTAGTACATCTTGTCCTTTTTGTTGTTTCTATTACTGCTTTGTTTTTGTAGTGCCAAGATGAGTTTCCATGATGAGGATTATGAGGAAAAAGTGACAATGAGAAGTTCAAATGAGCAGGTTGGCTGAGAAGTGGGGGAAA
This sequence comes from Sequoia sempervirens, assembly GCA_007258455.2. Lineage (NCBI taxonomy): Eukaryota > Viridiplantae > Streptophyta > Pinopsida > Cupressales > Cupressaceae > Sequoia > Sequoia sempervirens. The sequence goes on along the minus strand of VDFB02270651.1, from coordinate 56,133,372 downwards.
CAAGACAAACTGAAAGTTCACTTGCAAATGCCATTGCTGGGAAATTTGATTGCCCTTCTAAGTTGTTGGAGAAATGGGCAAAGGGGCCATTCACCGAAAAATAAAACCACCTTTGCACCAATTTTCTACCATTGTTAATAAAAAACCAAGCAATTAATTCGAGAAGGAATCTGCTTAGCAAGTGCAATATTTTCTCTCTGACTTGGCATGGCAGCATTTCCAAGGTCAATGTGCATTTTCTTGATATCCCTAGCAAAGGGATTGGGATCTGTGAGGAGTTTAAACTTGATCAAGGGACCAAATTTATCAGATTGTCTTAGAGAGATTACTCCACTCCATTTGCAATTGCAAATACACTTCATCTAGGACTTTCAAGCAAGTTTCTAATTCCTCACTTCTTACAATTCCATATTATGAGGCAAGTGGAGTGGAGCCAAAAGGAAAGAAAAGCCATGGATTCTACTTCTATTCCAATTATGAACATGTTTAACTCACAACCTCAAGACAAGGCAGGCACTGCCCTTGGCAAACAAAAATATTGACAACAGTATTCCATTCCATGTTGCCCATTTATTATTATTAGTAGATGAGACCTACCATTGTAATAAAGTCACCATAGTGACTTAACTGGTTATTGTTTTATTTCCTATTTAGATTAGAGGACGTGTCGTGTTTATCGGTTTGTTATATTTATCCATTTGTCATATTTTTCATTTCATCTCCGGTCTCTATATAAGGTGATGAACATCAATTTAAATTGTTATCCTGATATCTAATAGATTAATATTGTGTTCTCTATTTCTTTTTGCAACATGGTATAAGAGCAGGGGGTCATGTGAAAAGGAGTTGTATCAAAGTCACAAAAGGGTTTGGTGGTAAATCATGCAAGGATTTTCCAATGAAAATCACGACCTAGGAAATGGGGCAAATCAAATAATCTAGTTGTGTGAAAATCATGGGCACCAAAGCAAATGAAATCGCAGCAAATTTCAAATCCATCGTGTCTGAATTTATTTGAAAATCGCAGACTTTTTAATGCTAAAAATCACAGATTTATTATTCTAAAAGTTGCATATATTTTTTTAAGGAAATCACGGAGGGTTTCATCCAAGAATCACATGATTTATTATTCTACAAAAAGATGGATTTCTAGTCTTCTAAGACATTCTTGCTCACGGTTGGCATTCAATCAACAACCAAGTATTTTTCCAAAATTTAGAAGTCAAGACTTGGGCATATACAAACATGACAAGGGTTTTGAAGGCAGCATTTTTTAACAATTTATTTCTAGCTTTTCTCAAACCCATGACTAAGGTTTCATCAGTTCATGGCTAGGACTCCTCAAATCAACAAGCAGGGAAAATAAAATCAATAAGTAGGGTTTCAAAATAGCCTTTTGCGGTTTTTATAACTTCAGCATGGCTACTGCAACTTCTTTTGTGCACAATATTAGTCCTCAACCAATGTTTGGTTGTATTCTAGAAGTTATTACCGTTGAGAATATTATTATTGTTATAGAGGCCTTGCTTCTCATGTATATCCAAAGGATATCTGGATTTGAGCAATCATTGATTATGGACATTAAAGTTGCAGAGGACCAGGAAATCTTTCCCTTGGAGGGTTTGGAGGAAGAAGATGAAGAAATCTGACAAGATCTTGCTCGTACCTTTTGCTACAAGGATTTTGATGCAGATACACTTTGTTGCCATCTACAAGATGAGCATTTCTTCCAGACCAATAGGAAGAAGGTATGCCTTATCTATACAACTAATGTAGTCATTATTGAAGATCCTCCAGATGTTGATAATGGTGAAGCATTTGCTTTGTATGCATTTTAAAGAAGCCTGCACTTTGTGAACAGGAAGGAATCCAATGTAGTTGACACTGAATATGGATGGTTACCCAGATAGTTTGGGAGTTTATGGATGTTGGGAGTTATACCCTTATGAGGGTCATGAGACAACTTGATGGAGCACTATGGATGTAGCTCAACATGGGTTGTTGTCCGAGAAGATCTGCAATTCAAGAGTTTGAAGAGGTAGTAATCTATGAACTTTGAAATTCATCTCGAGAGCTACACCTTTACAAAGGTTACGAGGCAACTTGATGAAGTCCTACTTGGTCTAAAATCTATTTCCAAAGAAAAGCTTATCAAGATTACATGGTTCTGAGCATTTTTAGTTTATTAGGCATTATGTTAGTTTGCTTTGTTTTTAGTCCAATAAGCCTTAAGAGGGGATATTTGAAGATAAGGCTTACCTTTGTGATAAAATCACTGTAGTGACCTAAATGGTTATTGTTTTATTTCCTACTTAGATTCTAGGATGTGTCATGTTTATTGGTTTGTTATGTTCATTTGTTTCATCTCCAGACTCTATATAAGGAGATGAACCTCATTGTAAATTGTTATCTTGATATCTAATGGAATAATAGTGTTCTATTTCTTTTTACAAGGGAGGTTAAATTTTTGCACCACCATCTTGGATGGACATTATTCCAAGGTAAACATTAGATGGAGAAGATGACGATCACATGGGTTTCTAATGGTTGCAACATCACCATGGATGGGTGGATGGATATTAAACACTACCTACTCATCAATATTATGCTTTCATGTAAGGATGGGTCTTACTTCCTTAGGACAATTAACTACTTCGGAAAACATAAGGATATAGAGTTCAAGGTTGAGGTCCTAAGAAATGATACAAAGGAGGTGGATCCTCAAAATGTAGTGCAAGTGGTTATGATGCAGCATGTGTTCAAAACAGAAATCAAATTGGTTGAGTGCACCTACAAGAACATTTACTAGACCACTTGTGTGCATTATCAATGCATTGAAAGAAACTGACAAAATCGAGTGGGGCAAGAAATTGTTTTGATCCTTTGCAAAGAAAAAATTCTTCAAGCCAGTTGAAACCCAATTTGCTTTTTATTTCATTATAATTGCAGAAGATGCTTCAGCTGCAATATCCCTTGCAACTTATGATCATGACATAGAAGTGGACTAGGTGAAGGGAATCCAAGACATAGCAGGCAAAGAGAGTGAAGGTGGTTGTGGTTAATGATGTGTAGTGGTCAGATGTGAGATATATCACATCTTTTGTATCCCCAATTTTCCCAATCATCAAATATGGGGATTATAGCGATCCTGGCCTAGGGAGCCTAGGGATGATTGCAGGTAGATTTATAGCATGCTTAACCAAATGAAGGTCACCATTCATGTAAGAGATCCCACCCTAAGTTTCTACAAGCATGTTTAGCCCATTATTCATAGGAGATGGGAGAATTTGAACACCTCTTTATACATGACTGCATATGTACTTTGCATCCAAAATGGTACACAAAAAGGCCAAGTAATGTTGTGCCCCTTGATAACAAGGTAAAGAATAGAAAAATACAAATACAGCTACAAAATGTGTCAAATGAGTTTGGTGGGGGTCTGAGGGCAGCACCTCCAATGGGGTCAAGGGGCAGCACTCTTGGCCCATTCCCTATTGAGATATAGGATGGAATCAAGGGGTGGAATCCCCGCCACCAAGCCCAAACGAAGACCTTCAAAACCACACAAACCTTCATGGTGCACACCATTTTCATAATTTTCTAGAAGGTAAAAAACAATTCTTATAAAGCCAAAAAAACAAAGTTCTTGGAGTGTTTAGCCTACTCTTTTTTCTGCATTTTCAACACATTGCTGACACGGTGAGTCAAGTCATCAAACTCGATGAGTTTTCAGAGAGTTTTATCCCAATATCGATACTTGGTGAGTTTAACTTGAGATTACTCACGAGCTGACAAAACTTGCCGAGTTTGCAATCTATGTTTCACACATCAAATTTGCCATCACCTAGGGGGCACCTAAACTCAATGAAAAAACACAAAAAAAAGTTGCCTAAAAAGTGCAACTAACCTTAAAAACACCCTCTAAAGCCCATTTAACATTTCATTGCTCTCCTCAAACACATTTATCAAGCATTTTTTTCCATTTTTCCATTTTGAAAGGTCATTGGTTTTTCGAAGGAGATCGATCACAAAGTGCCAAAGGATCGAGGATACCTTGCACAAAGGAGATCTAATCATCTAAGGTAAGCATTGTAACTAATTGTTTAGTTTTTTAACAAATTGTTTCAAGTATTTGATGAATTTTTTAAAGTTTTTTTTTTATTTTTTTAGAAAAGAAGAAACAAGTTTTGCTATTTGTTAAAATGTTTTTTGGTGTTCATTTTGAACTTTCATTAGTTTATACTTTATAAATTATACATATTATAGGGTTGTATTTATTTATTTATTTATTTAAAGTTTTATAATTTCTTATAACAAAAAAATCAAATTGCAATCTGTTTGAAATGGCCACAAGTTCAAGTTCAGTGGGTATTGATGCAAACAAAAATTTTAAAATTGATCAAGCATCTCCTTTATGGAATTATGTTACGATGCTTGAACACTTCCGGGAGGTGTGGCATTCATTTGGAATTGTGGTGAGTGCAGAGTCCAATTTAAGAGCTTGTATAGTCGAGTGAAAGCTCACTTATGTGCACAAAGTGGAAAAGGGATTAGAATATGTGGAGGGCAAAATAAGGGATTGCCAATGGAAAAAATTATGGCATTCATTAGAGAACAAGAACAAGCTGATGTTGTGAGTGAAAGAGCATAATTTAAAACATCCTTCAATAATGGCCTCTCAACATCCTTTCTTGGAGACACCCTCTATCCAAGTAGAAGATCCCACTCCTTCCCACAAAAGAGGCCCATTGGATAAGGCATTTCAAAATGAAGCAAGAGACATTGCAAAGAAAAAAGTTGCACGTTGCATTTATGCCAAAGGTCTTCCTTTCAACTTGGTGAGATGACCATATTGGCATGAAATGGTGGCGGCAATCAATAGTGCACCTTTTGGTTTCACAAGTCCTGAGTATGAAAAGGTGCGCACCACCCTATTAGCAAGAGAAAAAAAAATTATAGAGACATCACTCAAACCAATTAGGGATTCTTGGATTGAAACAAAAGTGTCTATTGTTTCTAATGGATGGAAAGATTGCAAAAACCGACCTTTAATAAATGTTATTGCAGTGTCCCCCAAAGGGGGAATGTTTTTGAAAGCAGTTGATTGTGGGGCAAATCAAGGATGTAGGATTCACTTCTAAAATCCTCATTGAGTCCACAAAGATGGTGGCTCCTAGAAATGTTGTTCAAATCATTACGGATAACGCAAAAAATTGCAAGGCTGCAAGTGCTTTGGTTGAGGAAAGGTATGAACACATTTTTTGGACACCATGCACCATACATTCCCTTAACTTGGTAATGCACGCAATTGGCACTCAAATAGAGAGGGTGAAAGCTATATACCAAGAGGGTGAGAAGATCCAAATGTTTGTTACAAACCACCATATGTCACAAAGCATTTTCAAGACTCTCTCGAATTTGGAATTGTTGAAGGTAAATTTAATTTGATTATTTAATTTATTTTTTAATTTTATTTATGCCATGTATACTTATATAATATATTTTAATGTGTGATTAACTTTTGTTTTACATGATCTTAGGTTGTTGAGACCCAATTTGCCTCACACACAATCATTTTGAGACGACTTGTGAAGGTGCGAGGGGCATTGGGTGCCATGGTTATTAGCAACCAATGGAGTATTTGGAAGCAATCAAGTTCGGAGAGGGCCCAGAAGATCAAGTCATTGATCCTAGATGACAATTGGTGGACTCGTATGGACTTTGTCTTGAGTTTCACCGAGCCTATCATGAGTATGATCAAGTTTGTTGATACAGATCGACCATGTTTGGGGGAAATCTATTATGGCATTGACTCCATGATAGAAAAAATAAAGGTCATAATAGCACAAAAAGAGAATGACCCCGAAGAAACATTTTTTCGAAGTGTTGAAAAAATCATTCATCACTGCTAGAACAAGATGAACACACCATTGCATCTCATTGCATATGCATTGTCTCCCAAATACAATAGTGCACAGAAACTTGCTTTGCCAGGGAGAACTCCACCATATAGAGATAGTGAAGTTGCTAAGGGGTACAAGCGGGCATTCAAAAGACTTTTCTCGGATCCAAAAGTGATGGAAAATGTTAGGAAAGAGTTTGGCATGTTCATCTCAAGACGGAATCATAGTATTTGTGCTATTCAAGTCCAATACAGCGTAGATGCTCATACATGGTGGTACCTCCATGGGCAAGATTATTTGTTCCTCCAGCCTCTTGCAATCAAGATTCTATCACAAGTATTTTTTATTTTTTATTATTTAACATTTGTATTGTAGACTTTAGTACTTACCATTCTTTAATTTATTTTGCATTTTTTTATTTTTAAGTTGTTTTGGTTTTCTCTCCAATTTCAACATGTTCCAAGTTCTTCTTTGGCTGAACAGAATTGGAGAACATACTCCTTTATCCACTCAGTAAAACGTAATCGGTTGGCTCAAAAAAAAGCAGAATACTTGGTTTATGTCCATTCCAACTTGTGTCTTCTATCATATAAGCAAGATGAGTACGAGGAAGGTTCAATGAAGCATTGGGGAATAGCCCTTGAGTGTGCCAACTTGGATGCATCTATTGCACATGATCATGATGATGAGACTCTTACACATGATGCACCTAGTACAAGTGGCAATGCATTTACTTGTGGTTCAAATGATGTTGAACCAAGTGATGACCTTGATCTAGATCCTTTTGATGATTGATGAAGATTGAAGACAACTATACAAAATTTTGATTGTATTTATTTCAATTTTGTATTGCAATGATCTTCATTTGAATCATGACTCTAGACATATATGATATATGACATAATACTAAAATTTTGAACTATCAATTGGCATTTATCTTTATCATTACCATTGATCGATACTGATTGATGATTGATGAAGTATCATACTATCACATGTATTTACAATTTTGTATATTATCAAATTTTACACACACACACACACACACACACACACATATATATATAATACAGCCGTACCCAAACGTATTGTACCCAAGGAAAAAAAAATTGCCGTACCATGTCACATCTTGATTTTTGCTTGCATAAACTTTATTTGATGATAAATGGAACTAGATGAGACCAGTGGGCAATATGTGTTTGAAGCATAGATTAATGTGTTTTTGTGGATGATAAATTAGATGTATCTTTAAAATGCATGCTATTGTGATTAAAATGATGATGAATTATTATGATGCAAATATTTCAATTATGGATTAAGGTTTTATGGACTAACCTATTGACGAAAATCTAAGTGTGAATGAGTATATATATATATATATAATACAGCCGTACCCAAACATACTGTACCCAAGGAAAAAAAATTGTTGTACCGTGTCACAGCTTGATTTTTGCTTGCATAAACTTTATTTGATGATAAATGGAACTGGATGAGACCAATGGGCAATATGTGTTTGAAGCATAGATTAATGTGTTTTTGTGGATGTTAAATTAGATGTATCTTTAAAATGTTGATGTTATTAGCAGCGTCGGGCTGCTTCTTCCAGATCCGCAATTGGAGTCAATTCAAATGTAGCCTATCGGCTATTTGAATTGTATTTATTATATTCTTTATCTTGGCCGACTTGAGACGTTTGAAGAGACACGTCTTTCATTAAATGATATTTAATATTTGTTTATTTGAAAAGTTGTCACACTTCATCAAGGCCGACATCTCTTCATAGTGGAGCGCGATTTCAAGAGGCATGTCTTTCTAAGAGGAGGCCGACATGATCATTTGAAGAGATGCGTTACTCTTCATCTTGTATATATATGTGTATATATACATTCACTCATTGCCTTGTATCATATATATTCAGTTCTATATTATTCTTTTGGAGTGAACTGTGAATCATCTAAGGGAGGAAGCGATTTCTGTAGAAGAGCAGTTGAGTTTCTGTAGAAGGCTGAGTCTTATCTTCAGCATATTGCATCATTGCGTTGTTGTGTTTGCATCAGTTTGTGGTGCTATTGTTTGGCCTTCATATCAGCCCTTGTAAAGGAAACAATTGTGTTGACATTTCAATATATAAGTGATATATTGTCACTGAGTTTTTCTCCCTCAAGTGGAGGGTTTTCCCAGGGTATCTGCTGTATTCTTGTGTCTGATTTTGAATTAATTTCTGAACATTAAATCTGATCATAAAACTAACATGGTATCAGAGCCAGGTTTGAAGAAAAATCGTGATTAGATTTTGTTATTGCAGCGATACTCTCTATTTTTTTTATATCTTTGTCTATCTCTATTTTAGTCAAGATGGTGAACGGTCTTAAGATTGAGGATAGTCTCGAGGGAGCATCTAATTACACATCATGGAGGTTCAGAATCATGCTCACCTTGGAAGAGAATGACTTGGCTGAGTTTGTGGAGATCAAAGTTCCCGAACCAACAGAGGAAGAAGAGAAGGTGCAATGGAGAAAGAAAGACATCAAGGCAAAGAAGATGTTAGTTGATTCCGTTAAGGATCATATTATTCTGATTGTCTCCAAGTTGAAGACGGCAAGAGACCTGTTTAAAACTTTGGAGGAGATGTACGAAATCAACAACACAAGTCGGGCACTTGCATTAAAGCAACAACTCCATCATGTGAAGATGGCGGAAGGAGAATCTGTCATCGCTTACTTCTTGAAGATTTCCGAATTGAGAGATCAACTCTCTACCATTGTTCATATTGTTGATGTCAAGGATTTGACTATGTTGGCTCTTAATGGTCTTCCTTCATCTTGGGAGTCTTACATTCAAGGAAACAATGCAAGATCAAAACTTCCCAAGTTTGATCGTTTGAGGGCAGATTGTATTCAAGAAGAGTCTAGGTTGGCTGCAAGAGGTATTGGTCGAAGCTCTACAAGTAAAGACATTCATGTTCTTTCCACTCAATCCTCAAAGAAGAAAGGGAAAGATGGAAAGAAAGGATACTTCAAGAGGAATAGAGATAAAGGAGTTGATGGTGCTCCTGCATTCAAGAAGAAGTGGGACCTCTCCAAAGTCCACTGTTTTCGTTGTGACAAGTTTGGTCACTATGCAAAGGATTGCCCCACCAGGCCTAATCAGCATGCTTCATTTACGGATGTGGATGAGAACTCTCCTCAGAAGGATTCTAGGGAATTTCTATTCTAAGCCATGGACCTGTGTTCAAGTCGTGAAGGTTGTGTGTTGATCTGACGCAAGAGCTGCGTATCTTACTGTGTCCAGTATTTGCATCCATCAAAATATTTAAAGAGATAAGTATTCTTTGTTTACTGAGTTATATCATTTAGTTGGATCTTGTAATTAGTAAAGAGAGATAGTGGTTTCTCTTGAATTGTGTTCACTAGCTTAAGATCCTTTGAAGATTTCATTTATTGCAAGTTATTTCATGTTGGTTGTGAAGATTTTTGAGTGTGACTCTGAAATAAAAAGAAATTTGCAATTTCGATGATGATTAGTTGGTCACATCGATATCATTCTCTAATGCATGAACTGTGATAGAGCCTTGAACTCTTAGAGAGAGTTGGTTCTACATGCTAACTGCATAATGCATTCAAGAAATCTGTAGTTGTGTAGATTATCTTTTGTTGTGCTGAGTTTAGCACTCTCGAGAGGAGTAAAAGATGGAAGAAAGAGTTATATCAAAATTCAATAAAGATAAGTTTCTTTATCCCTTCATTCTGATCTTTTAATATATTTCTCCTTAGGTTGATTTATTTATTCATGTTTTAAGTATTGTTCATAAATTATTATGTATTCATGTTATAACTTGAAATAGCAAACCTTGTATGATTCTAGCCTTGATATTTCTTTGGATAGTTATAAACTGTTAGTAATCTCTCTCTAAAATGCTTTCAGGACAGTTCTAGGAGCAAGAAGGTGATGAGAGATTGCTTAGTGATGAAAAACTTGAGGCATCTTGTGAGGAAGTCATGCTGACCAAAGAAATGGTCAAGCATGAAGTCACAATTTGCAGCCATGGGACTGAGTTGGTAGCTAGAGGGAGTTCACTTTTAGAAGTCTTCTTTGCAAATCTCTGAAGCAGGGATCAAGAGGGAGTTTTGTAACTCACTGAGAAGAAGTGAAGATTATTGTATTGCAAGCCTAGGTGCTAAATCCTTAGAGGATCCCTTCAGCTGCTGAAAACATAATTGCTCAAGACTGTCATCTGGATTTGACATTGGTAGCTCCTCAAACCTATTCAGAATAGGGTAATCTGGGATGAGGTCGATGAGGACAATCCTGAACTCTCTACAGTATCAAAGGTGTACATATGAAACATTTCTCTAAGGTAAGCGTTGCAGGCAATCTTGAACAAAGAGGTCAGAAGGTTGATGCAAGTACTTGTAGATTCAGAGGGAGCCTACTGAACCTGAAGAAGATGGTAATCTAATTGATCTTGGTTCTTTATGTTGATTTATTACTGGAGGTATAATGGATTGCATATCCATGTCTATGCCTATGGAGACCATACTACATAAGTTCAAGGAGGCTGCAGCTAGTTCAGACTTGGTGGATCCTACGATGTACAGACAGTTGATTGGGTCCTTGATGTATCTAGTTAACACTAGACCAGATATCTGTTATGCTGTGAGTGCACTTAGTCAATTCATGTGTGAACCGAGATAGATACATCTTGTTGCAGCTAAACATATCCTAAGCTACTTGCGTGGCACAGTTGGATATGGGTTGAGATATTCTTCAGATGCGAACTTGGAGCTGCATGGTTTTACTGATTTTGATTGGGCAGGGAGTGTTACTAATCGGAAGAGCACCTCTGGATGTTGCTTCAGTTTGGGATCTGCTATGATTTCCTTGTGCAGTAGGAAACAGTCATCTGTAGCATTGAGTATAGCAAAGGCAGAGTATATTGCAGCTTGTGTGGCAACTCGGGAAGTAGTGTGGCTTCGTAAGCTCCTTACAGGGTTGTTTGGACAATCAATGGAGCCTACTATCATTCATTGTGATAACCAGAGTTGTGTGTAGCTTTCTGTCAATCATGTATTTCATGATAGAACCAAGCATGTTGAGATTAAATACCATTATATCAGAGATATGGTATTGAGGAAAGCTATACAGTTGAGGTATATAAGCACTGATGAGCAGACGACAGACATTCTCACCAAGCCTATCTCCAGGATAAAGTTTGTGTACTTTCGAGATAAGCTTGGTATGGTGGAGAATACAGCCTTAACTGAGAAGGAGTCTCAGTATCAGTGATCCTCATTAATGAGTTCTTCTCTCTGAGAGAAGTTCGAGGTGAAATCCCTTGAATAATGAGTTCTTCTCTGTGAGAGAAGTTTGAGGTGAAATCCCTTGATTAATGAGTTCTTCTCTGTGAGAGAAATTCGAGGTGAAATCCCTTGATTAATGAGTTCTTCTCTGTAAGAGAAGTTCGAGGTGAAATCCCTTGATTCCACCCTCTGGGAGAGCCATGGTGGATGTCATGTGTGTGACTCCATGACAGCATCACTTGAGAGAGTCCGTGATGATTTTCTTGTACTTGTGCTTCACCCTCTAGGAGAGCCATGGTGAAAGTCATGTTGAGGTGACAACATCACGCATGTGATGAACACTTGTACATAACATACATGGTTGTAGCCATTATGGTTGATATCATGTTGAGGTCCTATCCGATATCACAATGAGGTGATATCTCTCTCTTTTTTTTACATATGGTTGTAGCCATTGTGGTAGACATCACGATGAGGTGATATGTCTTGTTCAGCTGGAAGTATCATCCCTAGCTGAGAGGGAGTGTTGATGTCATTAGCAGCGTCAAGCTGCTTCTTCCAAATCTGAAATTGGAATCAATTCAAATGTAGCCTATCGGCTATTTGAATTGTTTTTATTATATTCTTTATCTTGGCCAACTTGAGATGTTTGAAGAGACATGTCTTTCATTAAATGATATTTAATATTTGTTTATTTGGAAAGACGTCACACTTCATCAAGGCCGACATCTCTTCATAGTGGAGCGCGATTTCAAGAGGCATGTCTTTCTAAGAGGAGGCCGACATGATCATTTGAAGAGATGCATTACTCTTCATCTTGTATATATATACATTCACTCATTGCCTTGTATCATATATATTCAGTTCTATATTATTCTTTTGGAGTGAAGTGCGAATCATCTAAGGGAGGAAGCGATTTTTGTAGAAGAGCAGTTGAGTTTCTGTAGAAGGCTGAGTCTTATCTTCAGCATATTGCATCATTGTGTTGCTATGTTTGCATCAGTTTGTGGTGCTATTGTTTGGCCTTCATATCGGCCCTTGTAAAGGAAACAATTGTGTTGACATTTCAATATATAAGTGATATATTGTTGCTGGGTTTTTCTCCCTCAAGTGGAGGGTTTTCCCAGGGTATCTGCTGTGTTCTTGTGTCTGATTTTGATTTAATTTCTGAACATTAAATCTGATCATAAAACTAACATAAAATGCATACTATTGTGATTAAAATGATGATGAATTATTATGATGCGAATATTTCAATTATGGATTATGGTTTTATGGACTAACCTATTGATGAAAATCTAAGTGTGAATGAGTACAAGAACGTGTTGAAGGCGAGTACATGGCTGAGGTAGAAGTATCCTAGCCACTTGGTAATGATTAGCATGATGGAAACCCGATACACACACTCATAGTTGCATTCATCCTACATTATGTATGATTATGATTGCATTGTGCTATCATGAATACGTCATTTGTGCGCTATGATTTATATGATGACTATGTCTTATGGATGTTTTGTTTGCAAAATTAATTTAATTGGGAAATTAAAAGATTTTATTTTCAAATGTGTGATAATGACAAATTTCATAATTTATATTTATATATATAATATATATAAAATAGCTAATTAGCAAAAAGAAAATTAAATTAAATTAAATAAGTTTATTAAAATTAAATAACATAAGTTTAAAATTAAAAAAAAAAATATTGCATGATAAATCATGCAAGATGTGAAAGTTCAATTCTAAAAATTGAAGGGAGTTGAGTTTTTTGCATAAGAATATGAAAAATAATGAAAGAGAGCTCAAGAAAAGAATGGACGACTATTTTTGAAATCATAATTGCAGTGCCAAGAATACGTGAGGAATTGGTGTGGACAGAAGAGTTTAGGCACTGCTAATATCACCGAACTGGAGGCAGCATTGGCTGGAAAAATGGAGAACCTAGAGAAAGCCACACTTGAAGTTATTTGTCCCGGGACCAGGCAAGCAGGTCTGTTATGACAACCTTGAGGCTTTTCTACTTGAGCTCATCATGTTTGATCCTATTCTTTATGCTTATACCTATTTGTTTCTCTTTCTTTTTTCTTCTTTTTTTATTAGTGAGGATTTAAAAACAAGGATCCACTTTTTATAGAATCAATTAGAAAAAAACTTGAAAGATCAAAACATGCAAATAGTGATACTATCTTAGAACCATATTATAGAGACTTGGGCTTGGTGTGGACTTAGCAGGTCCATTTTGGGCTTGCAAATAGTGGGTAAATTAATGTTAGAGTAAAAGGTATTTCCTAATTATTTATTTATTTATTAGGTCCCTTTTCCTATAATTACTTAAGCGTACTTAGGTCATGTTTTTTTTATCTCATGTCACAGGATGAGGACACATGTCATGATCTTGTTTTATCCTCACCTAGGGTTTCTAGATTTATTATCCATTTATAAGGATTCTCTATTGTATAATCATTAAGATGCACATTCATTATGAGTCATGCTTTTTTGGATCAATAGCTCTTGGCCTCCATAGCTTTGTTATTCTCTCTTTCTGTGACAAGTGTTTGATTGCAAGTGATCCTTAGGAGTTGTGGAGTTGATTTTTCCCAACTTCAACATGGTATTAGAGTTCTAGACCTGTAATCCCCTCTCCTCTTTTTGAGAGATTTCGTGCCTTGAGCTATCATTTAGTGCATCCTAGATCAAAACAGAGTTTTCCATTAGATTCAAAGCTGTTGGGAAAGTCAGATCTAAATTTTGTTTGCTTGATTTGGACTCCAGAGCTTAGATCTACAAGGGTTTGAAATAGTTTTTTTTTTTCCAGATCCGGAGGGTAGCTGCAATTTTGGTACATTTTGAGCCAAAACGGACATTACCATTACACTCGAAAGGCCCAAAAACCTTAAGATTGTCTGTCAAATCATTGATATCTATGCCGAGAACATTTGGAGCAAATTTTTTTTCCCTACAAAGGTACAATTTCGCATAAATTAAAAAAAGAAATTAGTTTTTTTAGTTTTTAAAAAAAATATATTATGTAATTTCTTTTAAAAAGTTTTAAAAAATAATAATAATAAGGGTACCAAAGGTACTTGCGCTGCTGCGCAATACCTTTGGTCCTCCATTAATGGGAGTGGTATCTAAGGTACCGCCGCCCTGCTACGGCCTAGGCCATAGCATGGGCGGCAACCCTTAGGCCACTCCCCTTTAATAAGAGGCGGTGGCAATGGGGGTATTTCCCCCACCCCACTTTATTAAGTTTTTTTTCCAAACCTTTTAAAAAAAATTATTTTTTTAACTTTTTTTAATAAAAAAATTGTCAGCCCACAACAGCATTTTTGGCCACCCTGATCACTAGGCCAGGGGGGCAGTTTAAATTTGGCATACCTCCACATTTGGAGGTTTTTTGCCAAATTTGGCGGAGATGGCTTTTTTGCCTAGCCTAGCCCTGCTCCGTTGGGCTTTTCAATTTTTCACCCCATCTTCCAAAGGAGATATCTCAACAATACAGTGGCCTTTTTCGGTGCATTTTTTTTTTAAATGGGGTAAAATTTCGTGTTCTTCGCAATGGTGCAGATGGTTTTCAGTTTGGGCTTCTAGTTTTTTCCAAAAAACAATTTTCTTAGTGTTGTTGTCGTGCAGTTCTTGTTTTGGAGACTTTGACAGACCATATCTTCTACATCCGAACTACTTTTTGGGTCCTTTTTATTGAAAGTGCATTATTTTTGGTGTACTTCGTCATAGTGCTATTAGTTTCCTCATTTTCTATCAGAGAATTATATTTTCAGCATGTACTCTTTCTTTGGACATTGTGAACTTCCATTGTAAGCACTTCTCATTATGTAAACGCGCTGAAATAAAGTGCTTCAACATTGTAGATGTATTATTGGGATCTTGCACATCATATTGTGTCGTTTGTACTCACACTATGATATGAAGTGCCATGGGGGGGTAGTGTAGGCCTTTGTTTTGCCATCACACCTTTGCCAAGTGAGTGTCCCTTTCATGACAACAGCAAATCACAATGATTCTTGCCTCATACGTGTGTGCCTTTTGTTTGCACACCCTCTTTTTTAGTTGTTGGTACTTTCAGTTGCACATTCAGATGTTCTTAGTTCTTATTCATGCACGGAATTCTGGCATTCAGTTTCAGATTATCTGTCTTGGCTCTCCCTTGTCAGCATCATGGGGAGGGGGGGAGGGTCTATCATTGGTGCCAATGCTTCCTTGGTTTCATGTTGGAGTGAGCTATGTATCGAGTATTTGTTCCTATGTACTAAGTGGATGTAGTGATTGGTTACCCATGCATTTCAGTAAGATGGAGCATTTACCATATGGACACTCTTGCATTCCTGTTTTTGGAGGCGACCTTCCATTTTCACTTGATCAGTTCTTCGGACTATTGGTACCTATGCCATCTATATCTTCGAGTTCCATATGTTTTTCCTTTGTTTGCCATCTGATTCGAGTAGTGTCGTTGGGGTCACTCATGCAAATTCTTGTCTTCTTGATCCTAATCATCATTTGTTCCACTGGAGGTTCTTCTATCAAAATTATACTAGTCATTCTTCGACAGTGTTTACAACTTCTTCATGCTTCAGTGGTGTTCTTCATGTTCATCCTTTGTTCTTAGTTTGCTTTCCCGTTTTGTCTGCTTTCAATAAGTGGGCTCCCATTTGTGAAGGGTCTTGTATCTTAAGAACTCTAGCGTCTATGCAAAATTATGTTCAGTCCATTTCTTGGATAAATATTTGTGGATAATCTTCGAATCCTAGATTAATTGTTTCTAAAATATCTTAAGGTTAAGGTTAGTACTTGACTAGAAAGGGAATCATCTATTGTATCTTGACGCTGAGTCTTACAGTTATTATATTTCTCACACTTAACAAATTCTCTAAGTCATTATGGTTTCCTAGGTGAAGTCGTGGCTAAGCAAATCAAAAGTCTTACTTCAGCGCCACTATAATGCTCAAACCCTTGTGAGCTTCCTTGCTTACAGGCCAAAGTGTGGAAAAATGTGAAAAGAAAAGAATATCAAAAAGAAAAGAAATAAAAATGAAAAAAATCAAAGCATTTGGCTTTTGGGTGTACGGACATCTCTACAGGCGTACAGTCCAAATAAAGAAAAACTAAATCGCCGGAAGTAGAGCAATCTCCGTGAGATTATAGCGATAACCTTGCCGGGGCTATGGACGCTCGCTGGCAGCAAGGCTCTATCCAGGATGCTTTTGGAGTTGAGACAAAATACACAAGCAACCATGATGGAACCAAAGAGTCAAAATGGTCTTATGAGACGGGAATAAACGCATTTGCACACACTTGTAACTGCACGATAAAGGGTCTTGATACAATTTAGGATTCCTCTTTCCTTTTGAGTACTCTTCTTCGCCAAGGGGTAAGTTAGTTAGAATTAATCTAAGATTATGGGTTTGAAGTGGGTTCTATCCTTGAAATGTTCAGCAACATTTATTCAGGTTGGTTTCACACATCGCCCCATTGCAAATGGGGACCCTTTGTTTTTGCTTTTTTCCTTGGCGTCGCAACTGCTTATCACCATTTGGGGTTTGAGTTTTTGAATGGTCACCCGAGTCAAGTAAAAGAATTTGAGCCTGGATCACTGTGCAAACGTCACCACAGTACTTAGGAGGCCCGAGGGACGAAGATCGACTGTCATTTCGGTCAATTCTAACACCTCCTACTTTTTAGGGTTTTCACTTTGGCCACCTATTTTTTAGGACCTACTTTTTTGGCATTTTTGGCCTATTCTGGACTTCCTATTTTTTAGGGGCTATTTTTAAAAGTTGCTATTTTGGGAAAAGTTTCTATTTTTGTCAGGGTCTCTATATTTGGAAAGTGCCCGAATTTCGAAAATCCACTCAGAAGTTCCAAAAACTCAATAGAAATCTCAGAAAATCGATTTGAAAATTTGTGAAATTCATGATGAAAATCAGAAAAAATGTTGAAAATCTGGAAAAATCAGTCCAAAAAATCACAGAAAATGGTGAAAAATCTGAAAATCCATGGAGAAATCTGGAAAATTTATGAAAAATCTGAGAGATCATGGTAAATTTGCCTAAGTGTGGATTCATGGAAGTCCAACCAGCATGGAGAAAGAGGAAATCAATGGCAAAAGAGCTTCAGCCAAGCAACATGAAATGGCTTGAGGGTAGGCAACGTCCGCCCAGCTCACAAGGCAATGGCATGGCTGAAGGTGAAGTCCGCCCTACAATGGCTTGACTTCAAGCCAAGTCCGCCCTTGGAAAGTAGTCTAGATGGCAAGAGATTATGTCAAGTCCGCCCAGCAAAGAAGACAATGGCACGGATATGTAGCAAGTCCGCCCTTGGACAAAATGTGGAATGGCTTGGACAAGTAGCAAGTCCGCCCTAAAGATGGCACAAAGATTTGCCAAGTCTGCCTTGCACCATGAGAGAATGGCAAGACATAAGGCAAAGTCCGCCCAGCCACATGGAAGATGGCACAAACATAGGCCAAGTCCACCTTGGACAAATAGAGAAGATGGCTTGGAGTAGGGTGAAGTCCGCTCCAAAGAATGGCACGAGATCATGCCAAGTCCACCCAGCAGCATATGGGCTATGGCATAAGTTAAAGTGAAGTCCGCTCCAAGGGAAATGGAAAGAAATTAAGCTAAGTCCGCCATAGGCATTGGGAGATGGAAAATACAACTAGCAAGTCCGCCATATGGAGAAATGGCTTGAGCATAGCCAAGGAAAAATTAAATGGCTTGAGCATAGGCTAAGTCCGCCTTGGGAAAAAATACATGGGTAAACAAATGGAAAGTCCGCCATACCAAGAATGAGTGAGGGAAAATTAAAATTTTGCCTAAGTGTGGACATTGGAAAATTTAAAATATGCTTGGCACTATGAAAATTTCGCAACACTTAGAAAAAATAAGAAAAAATTTTCTTAAGTCTAACATTTATATGTCTAAAGCATTTTCGCCTGAGACTTAGGATGGAAAGAAAATTATGGCGAAATAAAATGGAAAGGAAATTATGGCGAAATAAAATTGGAAGATGAAAATTATGGCAAAATGAAATTGGAAAGAAAAATTCGCCTAAGGCAATGGCAAGAACTTCTTGAAGTCTGCCATAAGGAATGGTGAGAATGTTCGGACAAGAGGTAAGTCCTACCTTGGCACTTAGAAAAAGTGGCAAAGCACATGCAAAGTCCGATCTCGGAGAAATGGAGTTGAAAAAGGATTCTCAAAGTTTGCCTAGACCATCAAGAGCACGTGGAAAAGAAAGTTGAAAGTCCGCCTAGCAAATATGATAAAATTTGTCTAAGGCATGGAACATCTAGAGGGAAGAGAGGATATGGAAAAGCACTTGGAAAGTTTGCCATGCTTCAAGAGAGGGAATATGGAAGACTTGATAAGAGGTCCGACCTCAAGAGAGAGACATGGAGAAATTGACATGAAGTCCTCCAACATTTGAAGATAGATGGGAAAAGACTCTCAAAGTCCGCCATGGAAAAGTGTTCACCAAGCCCGACTTGTAGAGAGAGAGTATGGCAAACAATGAGAAGTCCGATTTCGGGAAATAGAAATGAAGAGTTAAATGTGAAATATGCTCGTGCCAAGATGAAAATGACGAAGAGAGTATGAAGTTTGCTTTAAATTCGAAACAAAATTCACTTTGATATTAGGAGAGAGTGTTAAAAAATTCAGCACGAGGCCAGAATTCGGGAGAGAGAAAATGAAAATCTTCATCCAGCATTGGGATTGATGAATAATTTTCGCCATGGCTAAATTTAAAAATAAAATAAAGATAAAATCAAATAAATTAGCCATTTTGGAGAAAATTAAAAGCCTGAAAATGAAATTAGGAGAGAGAAAATCTGAATTTATTTATTTTATTTCTTGCAGGCGGATGACTACACAAGGCGAATCTTCAAAGGGGAAAATGGCAAAGAAAGTGTAAAGTCCGACTTGAAGGGAGATGAAAGAAAACTTGGGGAGTCCACCCTTACACATTGCAAGACCAACGGGAAGTCCGCCAAGAATTTGGCATCATGAAGACAACAGCAGGCACATCGTCAAGTACATCCAACGTACGCAAGCCAAATTCAAAATTGAAGACAAATCTACTAGCAAAGTTTATTTGAGCACAGAAATGGCAAAAATCTTGAAGGTATTACAAAGTAGCCAAAATTTGGCTAAGTATGGAAATTCTCCACAGAGAAAGTGCCAATTTCCTCCATTGCGGCGAAAGCACAAGGGAGTTCCTCTCCAAATTCAAGGCACGTGAGGGAATTCCAAAGCAATCCGAGAAGAAAGACTTAATAACTTCAAGTCTAAATAGGTGCTCCAAGGCAAGGAGAGAAGAAGAAGCCAAAGTAATCCAAGATCAAAGTGCAAAGGACAGAATCATTGGCAGAAAAAATATTCTAAGGCAAGAACATGGAAAAAGAACAAAGCGATCAAGGAAGGCATCCAGCACGTTGAGGTGGTGCCTCTTCATCTTCCAACCAATCAAATCATTCCAAATCAACATGCAACAACTTTCTATTTTATTTGTTGGTTCATATTTACCAAAAAGGACAAGTGTCCTCGAATGTAATTTTCTCATTGGTCGAGGGGTAGCAAACCCTAATTAGGGTTTTATTTTGTAATCTTGGCCGTTGATCCTAAATCAATCTTGGCCATTGAATTGTAATCGGGGAGCCTATAAATTAAGCTCACCCCCTCATTTGTAAAGCATGGGAGCATGTTGCAAAACATGTTGAGATAAGCAACTGTTGTAAGATTGCCAAAGTAATAAGTAATGCATGCATTGTTCTGATGGTGATTGCTTCTCTTATTTTGGAGTTGGCATGGTTCTTATCCCTCATCATAGTTTAGATTTTATTTCATGTATGTTAGATGAATGCAAGATCTGATAAGTATTGATTTATGGTGAAACTTTTTGCTCATACTTTCTTTGAATGGATGATTTTCATTCAATGCGTAAAGTTAGCCTGAACTTATTTTGTGGATGCTTAACTTTTGTCTAGATAATTATTGTTCGATTTGATGGTAGTTATTCATGAAATGAAAATCATAAGCACATTCCCTTGAAGATTGCCCCCCCTTTGTGTAGTTGTCGTTGAGCGTGGCAAAGCAAAGCGTGGTTATTGGTTCCACCAAGTCAATACCGTCTTTTGAATTCTTAGGAAGTAGATTAGAACTTCTGAACCCTTATCTCCTTTTTTTAGTTTGTTTGATCCAAGACCCAAACAACATCGCTTCATTGTCTAGACCTTCATTGTGAATTGAACAAGCCTAGCGTAAGTCCCTTTGTGTTACCAGCATAATCACATCAAACCACAGAGCTCATCCGCACTCATCTTAAACATTGGAATTACCGTATGATCTTACTTGCAATCTTAGCATACGAGGTAGTTTTTCAAGAGGGGATAGAGCGTCTTGACACTTTATTCTAGAATGTTTGTTGTGTCATAAAACACGCATAACAGGAATGTCTTCCAGAAGCTCAATTTTCATTGAGCTTTGGGGTTTTGGGTCTTCAATCGACTTGAGAACAGGCTTTTTTTGTGGGGTCTTAGAAAGCACAAATTTGTATATGGCTCTTATGAGGCCCTGGTGTAACGGTGGATTAGACCCATGTGTAAGACTCTGGCTCAAGGACGAAAATAAAAAGAAAGGAAAATTGATTTTTTCCTGATGTCTTATGTGGTTAAGGATAGGAAAGTGGTATCCATGGACGGACTGGTAGCGCCCTTTGAGGGTAAAATATTTCATAACAATGAAACAAACATTATGATACGGAGGCGACAATTTAACCCTAGAGTATCCATTCTGAAATCTTTCAAGTTTTTCTTTTCCTTCAAAAAACTTCTCAAAATAGTCCTGATACTTACCGTTGCTAACCTTAGCAACCTTCGTTAGCTAGGCTTGTCGCTTTCGCAACTAGCTTTGCATCCACCTTAAACTAGAGCCCGCCCAGATTAACTTCACCATCTCGCCATGCGTTAGCAATCTTGTAGCTGAGTTTTTCATTGTATCCCTCCATTGCAGTGAAATACGGAGTGAAACCCGCCTGCTTGAAAAGACCCCAGAGCTCCTCATTGTTGTGGAGCGAATCAAATTTGTGAGGTTTGATACGCTTCCTTGGGCCTCCCATTGTGCTATCTAGGCTATGGCAATTTTTAGGAACAAGAAGGAAATCACTTCTATTACATTCGACATCCTCAACACTAGCAACAGGTAATTCCACACTCTTAGTTCTAATGGTGATTCTGTGACTATTCATTTGAAATGCATTTGGCTTAGGGATTTTTTTACGATGCATAGAAGAGCTCACTTCTTGATTATCACCTTTTTGTCTTTCATCATTATTACTAGTGACGGCTCCGCCTCCCTTTCTAGCAATGATAACACTTATTTTATTATTGTTATAAACGCCAGTCCATCTGTCACATCGAAGATCAGACTTGAGATTTTCCTCATGCAATATATTTCCTAAATTAAATCTTTCCTGTCAAGGTACAAACAACTATCATTCGATCGTCCTTTCCATCTTTGGCTTTTCCTTTTATCAGGACTAGGCAATCCTTTTACAACGTGCCTCCGCCGACATCCAGTCAACTTGCCAACTTGCCTCCGCGGGGTCCACATCCTCATAAGCCATCTCACCCCACCACTCTTATTAATAATTAAAAATTCCATCTTCATAATTTCTTACTTGAGTATTTTTCTGTAAGTCTATCCGCCGCTAAGACTTCTTTAATTTGATTAGGCAGATTATAGAAGTCCCAATTTATTAAAATTTCCTGATTTATTCCTAGGTTGGCCATCGCATCCGTCGCCTTATTACCTTCCCTCAAGGTGTGGTTGATTTTAACACATTGCATCTCTTGCAACATACTTTTGCAATCTTCCAACAGATCTCTGATTTCCCAAGGAATATTTGCCATCATGTTGAGATAATCTAAGTGAATTGCATGTAAATTATATACTATTCCATCATTATGTATGAAAAGATTGAAATAATGAAAGATGATCATATAATCATTTGCATGAAAGGAAAAAGAGTATTTATTTTTATGATCTTTGGATATGCATATTATTCTTTATGTGAATTGGGTTCACCTTCCGAGATAGGGTGTCGAATATGGACCAACAAAGAAGGTCAATCCTCTTTTCGAGATCTTCCGATTTAATCTAGTGCTTCGCCAAAGCCATGTTTTCATTGAAATAGATGAATGTTACCTAGCAAATTATATTGATATGTTTCTCTGTCATATCCTAATAGTAGGACATTGCATGTTCATGTTAGAAATGCATGTAGATATATCAGGTTGCACCAAGGTTCCCCCATGCTTATTGTTTCCAGGTTGCTAGGAATTTCTTGCAAGGTTGGGTATTCTTCGAGTAGGAAGAATTATGGGGAAGCGTAAGCTTCGTGGTTGGATGGAAAAGCACCTAAGCCATGTTCTCGTCTCTCAGACTTGCGGATGATTGTTAGGGTTGATGGTGATTAGAGACTATATTGATTATGTTTACATATCATTCTTATATCATTGCTTGTATTTGTACTTCCAAATTGTTTAATTAGTTGACTACATGGCATGAGAGCCTGAGTTGTACTTTTGTATATCATATTGAAACAAAGAGAAACAGAAATGATTTTAAAATATTTGGTATATTAAAAAGAAGCAAATTAGCTTCTTAAATAGATTACAAATGAGATGTTTCCCAAACAAGAATAGAAACATCACCAAATCACAGAAAATAGAAAGAAAACAATAAACAGCTACGTTACAAGATATTTATAGGATATTGACCATTAAATAATAATTAAATATTATTTTAATACCCTCCCTTAATGGTCAATCTATCAACTACACCAAGATGCCCCCTGAATTTTACAAACTTATTTGGACTGAGAGACTTGGTGAGAATATCAACAGTCTGATCCTCAGTCGGAACATACTGCAATACCACTAGTCCGTCTTCGACAAGCTAGCGAATGAAATGACAATGAAGTTCAACATGCTTTGTCCTTTCATGGAAGACTGGATTCTTGGCGAGTTTCAGCACCCCTTTATTGTCACAACACAAGGGGGAAGGCCCTGCCTGAGACATTTGCATGTCCAAAAGCACCCTTTGAAGCCAAACCGCCTCACAAGCTGCTTTAACAGTTCCCCGATATTCAGCTTCAGTCGAAGAAAGAGCCATTGCTTGCTGCTTCGTGCTAGTCCATGTGACTGCACCTATACCCAAACTCACTACATACCCTGAAGTAGACTTTCTATCATCATCAGAACCTACCCAATCTGAGTCTGTATAACCAATCAGCTTAGGATCTTTGCACCTTCCATACAGAATGCCAAAGTCTAAAGTGCCTTTCACATATCGTAGCACATGCTTCGCTGCAACCCAATGTTCGCTATCATGAAGCGAGAGATGTAGCTGACTGCAAAACTGAGATCAAGTCTAGTAGTTGTGAGATAAATGAGGCTGCCTACTAGTTGCCTAAATGCGGATTCATTTTCCACGGGCGAATCTGACTTTGTTGATAGTTTGAGCCCTTTCTCCATAGGTGTTGATGCAGGTTTGTAGTCACTCATTCTGAACTTGTCAAGCAAACTGCGAGCATACTTAGACTGAGAAATGAAGATGCTGTCAGTTGTCTGCCAAACCTCAACACCAAGACAATAATGAAGAAGTCCCAAATCGGTCATGTCAAATGATTGACTAAGATTGTTTTTTATCTCCTCAATCAAGTCTTCGGAGCTGCCAATAATGATAAGGTCATCAACATAGACAACAAGTACAAGAATATCATTACCGGACCGTTTGACATACAAATTTGAATCAGAAGGGCTCCTTTGAAAACCACGATCAGTAAGGTACTTATCAATTTTCATGTACCATGCCCGTGGAGCCTGCTTAAGGCCATAGAGTGCTTTCACAAGTCTACAAACTTGGTGTTCTTTACCAGGAACCTTGAAACTGGGAGGCTGCATCATATAGACTTCTTCCTATAGATCACTATTGAGAAACGCACTCTTGACGTCCATTTGATGGACTTTCCAACCAAACTGGACTATTGTAGCGAGGACAAGCCGAATACTACTCATTTTGGCTGTAGGAGCAAAAGTCTCCTCATAATCAATGCCCTCTTTCTATGAGAACCCTTTGGCTACTAACCGAGCCTTATACTTGTCAAGGGTTCTGTCAACCTTGTACTGAACTTTATACACCCATTTGCAGCCAATGGGCTTCTTCCCAAGTGGAAGATCAAAAAGAACCCAAGTGTTATTCTTCAGAAGGCTATGATGTTCAACTTCCATAGCCTGTTCCCACTCAGGTATGCCTTTAGCCTCGGAATATGTTTGAGGCTCAGAGATGCTATGCAGATTGGCCATGAGAGAAAAATTAATAGTATTCAGCTGCTTGTTAACATGTAATTATGAATATCAATTATCTTTTCACATATATTATGTGTTTTTACTTGGATTATGCACTACACCTATATGACCGTTCTCGTCTCCCGGTTTGCAAATGACCGTTGGGTTAGTGGCAACCAAAGACTCTTCAATGATTATGATACTTTTATATCTTTACTTGTATTGTTATGACCAGATGGGCATGAGAGCCTGAGTCATATTCTTGCATACATTATATCTTGTATTCTTTCGTACTTGGCTAGATAGTACTTCATGTGATGATGTACCTTATTCTTGTACTTAATATTTCGGATTAAACACTTTCACATGTGAGATGTAATGTGTCATTTGTATAAATTGAAGATGTCTCATTTCATTTATATATTTATGTGAAAAGGAATTACTATTTATTGTTCGTGAAATAGTTTAGGGTCTTGAACCTTACATACCGGCATACCTGTATTCCGTAGCCATACTAGAACCGGCAACTTAGATCAAATTCAAATTTACAAGTCTTATAGTAAAGTTATAGAAGGTTGGATTAAAAATATTATGGTAAGTGGGGCAAAATTCATCACTGATATGAAAAAGATCTATGAAAACATTGAGTCATTAAAGAAGATTGTCAATGAAATAGCTACAACTACGCATGAAGAATCTATATGGATGAAAACCAATAGTGATCTCAAGGAAATGCTTGATGTGGGTTCGGATAAATTGGTAGCTGAAAAAATTTTACTAAACAATGATGACGATAGATGTTTTATGTGGAAGAAAAGCATCGAGTGGAAGTTCTCGTTCCTAAAGCAGAATACACTGGAACAAAATAAATTGCTCAAGGAATGCAACCAGGTGAAGGCTAACATCCAAAAAGACCTTTTGAGCATAGTTGTTCATCTCCAAAGAGAAGAGAATGCTCAGGAAAAGAATGTAGAAACTCTAAAGGGTGAATTCAAGGAATCAATCGAAAGACTCTTTGACAAACAATTTTTCAATGTGGAGAGTATGAGGAAGTTGAGTAACATTGACTTCACTTTGTCTCAATTTGTTGGTCATGCGATAACTCTCTCTGGAAAGGTGGACTTGGTACGAGGAAACAAATCTTTGTGGAAGCTAAGGACCAAAAATGTAATTATTCCGCAGCATAGTGAGATGCCTCCGATAATCAAAGCTTTCTACATATACAAAGCCAAAACTGCCACACAAGCTGCCCAGTCATCTCAAGAAGGGAAAGTCGAAAGTGTGCCACCCCAATGATGTTTCTTGCTTTATTGGTTATATTTTGTAAAAGAACTTTAAAAGTTCCAAGAAGTTTGAGAGACTTTAACTTCTCTTTTTCAATTACTTTTCAAGAAGCAGATACATTTGTGAATGGTATATATATGTTATGATGTTATCGAATAGGCTCTCTTAGGAAAATTTTGAAAAGGAAATATACGAAGATAACTGGAACTTGAAAACTGTGTATGTGAACCAACAATTTAGATCATTGAGCAAATGAAATCTGTTATAATCTATGTGTTGTAATTGGTTTTAGTAGTTATCGCATTTCTATGTGAATGTGAGAGTTATTTTGGTTATTTGATCCATTTGAGTTTCAAAATTATCCTTGGTTAATAACTCCATCAATTTATGCTTTATGAGATAAAATTAGTCTGTGTCCTAATTGTTTTCTTATAAATTAAAATCATACTGAATAAGGATTCATTGGTAACATATAGAAAACTTTGTTAGTTCTGATGTTTTAGCCTTTCTTGCTTTCTGGTTAAAAGCATACCCACATTGAAATTTAAAATTCAGAAAAGAACAATTTTTTTTATCAAACAAGGCAGTTATACCTCATAAAATTCAGAGGGAAATCATTTCATGCATAAATGCTTTACCCAACTGTTGGTTATTGATTGTTTCTATCATTGGGCAATAGAGTAAGAATCAAGAATTTCAGTAGTGAATAATCCATTAACTAACATTGATGAATTGTACTATGGAAATCCATGTCAATTACAGATCAATATAGGTTCTAGAAAAGCAGGCCTTTTTTAATTGATCTCACATTATTCCTACTAGTTTGTGAAACCAGCTTTACAAGTTACATACACACCAAGAAATTTCCATGGTCTTTTATCTATAGTATTTCTTGCAGTTCTCTACAGAATTTTGTAGATTAAAGATAAAACAGAATCCAAATATGTTTTATATCAATATTTTCTGCATTTAGCTGCCAACAGCCAGTTCATGTTCAAAAATAATTGTCCAAAACAAGCAGATGTAAATTCCTGTCTTGTATATTCTTTAATTCATCCATCAAGGGTTACCGATTTGGAAATAGACTTGGATGATCAAAAAATCAGCTTAGATCCTAACGGCCCATAATGTTCCAGAGAACCGTGTTGATAAATAAAATTCATGGCACACACATGTAGAAGACCTTGCAGACAATTATTTCTAAACAAGAATCATCTCAAACATTGTAATCTGCAAAAGGCATATGATGGATTACAAGAAAATGTTGGAAAATAGCAAACACATGCAATTAACCCGCATTTTGAATCCAAAGTATGATCAGAAGGGCAACTAAGAAAATAAATTACTTTATACTGGGCCACTAGGTAAAAGTTCTCTAAATGATGATGCCACATATTTTTATGATTGGGAATACATTCATGGACCACAAAGGTTGCTGATTGGTATGTTTGATGGTATTCTTGCCATGAGGATGTCAGTTATCTCAAAGTTTTGATCTTTGGTTGGAATATGCATCCTGAAGTATCCTCAATGTTCTACAATGCTTTCTATGTAAATTGAGAAATATCCATGTCATTTAAAAAAGGTTTTGTACTACCCAATAATGGTAAAGTCAAGTAAATTAAGAGAGGTCGAAAATGACAGACCCCACAGGAAGTTAGTGAATTAAACTCAGATGGGGATTCTAAGGGAAATCCAGGACATGCTGGAGCAGGAGTCATTAGAGACCATGAGAACAAGATGATCCTATGGTACTTTAAAGGTTAGGATTCCAATCAGATAATATGGCTGAAGCTACACAAATTTGACAAGATTCGTAATTGGCAAAAGAAGTGTAGTTGAAGTTGGACAAGCTTCCTATCTTTCATAGAAAAAAGGTTTCTCCTGCCTACAGAGCATACTAAGGTTGCTGATCACATCACAAAAAGGATTCTAACCTGCAAGCACTGACCTTGCTGATGGATCAATGTGGAATGAGCCTCAAAGCAGAGATTTCTACAGAGTCATAGGGCCTCATTCTTGGTGAATTTATCATGATGATTAGCAGCCTGGGGATTCTGGTATATATAATCTAGAAAGGCCAAGGTGGGATAGGGAAGAGAGGCATGTACCTCTAGTTAATATAAAATTATAAATGCCAAGGCATGGATTTGGGACTGGATTTTACAGCCCACTTATTCCCATCATAACTTCCACTTACACTACCTTGTTTAATATGCCATGTGTGAAGGGAGGTGCCAAGCTGATCTTACCTTCCATTCTTTCTGATTAATCTTTTTGATAAGTACCCTTGTTATCTTTTGTGTTTGGTTAATAACTTAATTCCGTAGTTCCACAGAGTTTCCTAACGAGGAAGCAAGGGGGTGGGGGGACCAAGGCCCTAAGTTTGGGGATGGCAGGAGGGAGGGGGAGGGGAACAGCTGCAAGGGCAGCGAGGCGGTGGGGGGTGGCGTAAATACATTTAGTACTTGGAAAATTAGTTTTGAAAAGATGTGTAAGGAATAAGTATAAGAATTGCAAATGAAAGTTTGGCATACTAAGTAAAGTTTAAACTAATAAACAATAAAAACATGGCAATTATTGCATTGAACATTAACAATGGTGGGTAGAGGTCTAGGGGCAAATCAGAAATAAGTATAAGAATTGCAAATGAAACTTCGGCGTACTAAATAAAGCTTTAATTAATGAACATTAAAAACATGGCAATGATTACATTGAACATTAACAATGGTGGGTGGAGGTTTGGTGTCAAGGGGCAATGCCCCTTGTGGGGGTTTGGGCACAAAGCTCCCAGCAAGGTCAAGAGGCAACGCCCCTTGAAAGTGTCTGGGGGCAAAGCCCCCAGCAGGATTGAGGAGCAACGCCCCTCGCAAGGTTTGGGGGCAACACCCTTGGTGTGTTCCCTCTTGCTATACAAAACAGGGTTGAGTGGTAGAGCCCCTACCACCAAGCACAAATTAAGGCCTTCAAAACCTCACAAACCTTCATGGCGAAAGTCATTTTCACAATTTTATCACTTATTTTTGCAACACCTAGAAGTCCCTAGGACAGTTGGGAGACTCCTTGAAGTCTCCTGAATATCTCGAGGACATCCAAGAGTCCCCAAACTAGGTGGCATCTCGGAACTGTTGGCGTTTCAATTAGCACCTCTGGAGTGCTTATTGGAAATGGTCAACTATTGCAAGTTTATAGTGTTTGCTTCTTCAAATTGGGAGGGGAAGATCCCTCTTGTTGCTGATTTTTGCATAAATGAAAGGAATAAAGTAAACTATTATCCTATCTTTTTTACTCAGCGATAGGACACAAGGGTGCATAAACACAATGCATTGTAGCTAAGCTTTTCTCTAGTTTCGGCAAATATTAACTACAACTAAACTAGCTTTTAATCTATCCTATCTCCTCAAGATTAACAGAGCATGAGGGCATAGGAGCGGGAATGGATGGTTCGATCACTTGGTCGAATTGGTCTCCCAGGATGCATCTGAAGGCTCTGAACTCTCAGATCCGTACTAAAATCAAATCCACACAAGTAATCCTTACGGTAATTTATATCTCAGGATTCCCAAGGAGGTACCAAGACCTTTCTGAGGTGTAGGCTGAAAAGTAAATCACGAGAAACAACAAAGAGACGATTATCTTATCTCCTAAATTCCTAAGGAGGCACCAAGGCCTTTCCGAGGTGTAGATTGAAAACAGATTATTGGATACGACAAACAATGATAAAACTTTGAGACTTTAGATCAAAGGCATGGTAACTCTCCTAATTTATTTTCTCAATATTCCACCAAAGATTACACGTTGGGACAGCAACTTGTGTCAAGAAACTATGACACATGAGGCGATCAAACCAAGAACACGTGAACAAAGATTGGACACACCTATCTGAGTAGAGAAAGCACAAGCTGTACTTGGTGCTTAACTACAACAAATACGATCCAAGAACATATACTAAGTGAACAATATGAAGGCAAAATTGCTCAGCGTTTTTTTGTTGTAAAGTAAAGTTACAAAATAATGAGCCCAAGGCTCTTATTTATATAACTCAAAGGAGTAGGCAACCCTAAAATCTCCTTGAGTTAACAATCAGTTCTTGCCAATCAGCAAGATTTATTTCTATGTCTAAAAGTAGGTGAGCAAGCAGTTAACTGGAAAATTACTTCAATTAACTAAAACTAAACAGAGTCAACTGAAAAACTACTTTAGTTGACTGAAACTAAACTAAAGGTGAACTTTATTACAAAGTTTGTCTCCAAAATAGACATCCACATTTAGTGGAGATCTGAGATCCACAAATCGTGGAAGTCAAATTAGACATCCTCGATTAGTGGGATCTGACAATGCATGATTTGTGGGACATGGAGTTAACTTGGAAAGGGGCATCAAGTTAACTCCAGTCACATTTAATGTCTTTCTGGAGGGTAGGACGTCCTTCTTGGGGTGATTTACACCTCATCACCACTGGTCAACAGTGCCTCTATCCAGTCGTTGACCTCCTCAACCTCTGAGCAATTAATGCTCTGTAAGATGATGACGTGGCGTTTTAGCATTACTTCGCCTATCATAAGTTGCTGCTGATAGTCTATGCACTTGGCAGCTACGTCATCTAACTTGGTAGACATGGCTACAACTTTAGCTAACTTGCAACCATCAAGGTCATCGAGGAATGTGCTATGGATGACATCTCGGAATTGATTCTGCACTGTACCTAGCTCAATGTACTCACCTCCCTTGCGCTGATATTCTATGTGAGGGAAGGATATTACCAACGTTCTTGCGAAGTTGATAATATTTGCGACAATCCATTGGTAGTCAATCAGTTGTATAGAATTGGCATCATAGGCTTTCACCTTGTATGCCAGCTGTTCTTTCCAAGCAAAAAGATGTTGCTTGTTCTCTTCAATGGAGACTGATTGATACGCCAATTGCAAGTCTGCAATTGTGATTTCATCGCTTGGCCTCTTCTCTGCTGCCTTCTACTCCGACTGTTGAATCTTTGCTCGGAGTCCATGTGCTCTATCCCTCAACTGGTATAATTCCACCAGTATACACCATCCTCTGATAGCAAATTCCTCCACTTGATCTCTCAAGTGTTTTCCATATGTAATCAACTAATGATGGTTTCGCTTCGCAAGGAGATCTAGCAATTCTTGTGGCAAACTTGAGACATTCGGGGTGTCGTGCATTAGGAAAGAAATGTACATCCTCAATTGTTGATTTTCAGCCTTTAAGGCTGCTTTGTCTCTTCCATCCTTAGCCATCCTCTCTTGGACACTCACTGAGGCAATTCCGAGAAGGTCTGCCTCCACCTGACGGGTGGTCTTTCCAAGGTTGAGTTTGGACAATGTCAAGTCCTCAACCTCTACCTCATGTATGTTTTTGTCCTCAAGTGGGGCAGCAGTCTCTATAATGAACTCATTCTCTGCATTCCTTCCTACATGTACTTGCTTCTTTAATTTCTTCACTGGCATGTCTTGTGGGACATGATCAAACTCTATGAAGTCAAGCTAGTAGGATGGCCTTTCCCTCTTCCTTCCTAGGAAACCCTCAAGCCAGATAGAATCCTGACTAGCCTTGCTGGAAGGAGGAATGTTGGGCCCCTGAATGCCCGATGAATGAGACTGTGCTGGAGTGATGTCTCTCGGTGGAGAGTCCAAGTCGATGGGGACTTGTGACTGCTGTGATGGTGGTGAAGTAGGTGGCTCTGTCTCTATCATAGGCATCGTATCCGCTGTTGCTTTTTCTGCTATGGGCTCTCTCTCTGCAGTGATTATCTCAATCACTGGCTCAACGGCAGCGGTTCCCATGACTATCTTGGGCGTGTGTGTGGCTATCTCCACATGTAACCCTTGTGTTCTTCCCCTCGTGTGTCCTGACATCCGCATCCCTTTGGGAGGATTACTCCACTACTTTTGTCTGGGTTTCTTCCTTGAAGTGTAAGGTAGTGTAGATTGAACTAGTGGCGGCTCTGTTCAGGGAAGTACTACCTTCCTTGTCCTCTTGCTATCTAGGTAGAGTTGACTATTTCTAACAACTCTACTCGTTCTCTCCTCTATAGATGTATTTTCTTTTGCGTACCAATCCACTCTTCTGAGTGGTTGTGAGTCCACTTGATCCACGAAGAACGAGGGGAGAATGACTTCCCCTTCATCATCAAATAGGCCCTCAATGTCTTCTGACATAAAGTCAGCAATTTGTGAGAGCCTAAGTCGGCTATAGCTCCCTCTTCATACCTCAAACTCATCGTCACAATTGACCCAATAATCTTACATAGAAGATTCATGTGATGAGCGTTGCTCAAGATGCGCTGCATAAAGGCCTCTTGGATCATATGACCTTCTCTCAATGAGATATTTGAGATTGAGTCTCACCATTTCTTGGCTCATCAATTTGGCATCTGTCGCTGTTCTACATCTATAAAGTCCCATGTGGATGGGAAAGCTTGCAGCTAGCTTCTTCTTAAGGCGTAGGTGAGTGTGAACTTCGGTCAACTTCCTTAGGAACTCCATGAACACCACCTTATATGAAGGGTAGCGTGGCATCATGGCGAGCTGACCATTGTAACCATACTCATGTATGTAGGTGAAAGTGGGGAATTGGATAAACCAATCCGCCCAGTCCACCATTGCCTCCTTGGTTGTTGGTGATATACGCACATGCATTTCATGGTCGAGGTCTCGTACAGTGTACATAATAAAGAGGTCACTTATCCCTTTGAAGTGTCGCTATGCTTGAGTAAACTCAAGACGCGGAAAGTGTTCATGGGCCTTTTGCACACCTAAGGTCCCCACATTGTTTAGTGTCCTAAACTCACCTTGGAAGGAAATCAAGTATACAAGGTAGGAACACATGTGGAACCTATGAGCCTCTAGAAACCAGGCAATTTGTTGGTGGAGTGTGTCACTGATCAGGGTGGCACAGTCGTAGTGTTCTCTTTTTCTAATAATCTTGGCAATGATGTAGTACATCCATGACTGAAACTAATTGCCCTCTTCCTGTCCAATGATCCTGCTGAGTAGAGTGATCAACACTACATACTTGTCTCGGAATTCTCCTCATCCAACCAATTTGGGCAAGTTGGCCTTTTTTCACTTTTAGCCATCTTTCTACCATTATTCCTTAACATTTATCCCTTGCCGCTTCGAATGCTCTTTCGCATTCTGTCACTGATGTGACCACATTGGTAGGGCATGGTGGAATAGCAAAACATTTTTCAATGTCCTTTGGTTTCAGGCTGTAGACCACCCTCCCATTCACGGATCAGATTTCTCTCGTGGTAGGATTGTAATGCTTAATGCAAGCAATTAGAAGCTCCACACTCTGTAATGTGATGGGGATGAACGCAGCTTGAAGCAATCCGGATTCTTCTATGTTTTGCAGCGTGATTTGATTCATGCCCTCCAAATCTTCTAAATCGACCATTGGATTCTTCTGATGTAAGTCTGTGTCAGGAAATCATGGTACAAGGCCGTTTTGGTCTTGTATTGTACCTGGGAGTACTGCATCCTGAAAAACTTAAAGATCAACTGTGCACATGACCCTGTTCTGACAATTTCCGAAAACCCCTAAAAATAGCGTCTGCCAAGAAGTATTTTTCCGGGAAAAATCTGGCACATGGGTTTTGTTCGTGCTTCAATGTTGAACAAACCCAATTCCTTAGATTTTTTATTCTGAGACTTCCGAAAAAATCCCTAAAAATAGGGGCAGCAAGTTTGTTGTTTCTAGAAAATTTGAAGAGATGGGTTTTACTGGAAAATTATGCTGATCATACCCAGTTGGTCAGATATGTGGTAGCCTACAGTTTTCTGTGACATGCAAGAATTTTAAGACAAAAGAGAGGAAGTAGACAAGAGGTAGATTGGAAGTTATTAGTTGCCTCCTTGTAAAAATCTGTCTTTGGATGCAACCTCTGAGAAGAAATCCCTTTGTGCCACAGATCTTCGAAAAATAACAAAGAACGGTCCAAAACCCTAGTCAGATCTTGAAAGGACGTCCTTGAGAGCAAATTGTTGTTTTGATCTTCAACCTGCAAAAGAAATAATGAAAAAGGGACACCTAAAGTTGATATGTAGTGATTCAAGTCTGAATCCTTCAAGTTTGGGTGCCAACTTATGTCTTAAGCCTGATTTAGCCTAATTTGGAGTTCTAAAAGTTGGTTTCCACTGATTGTGGGATGATTTGGCCACTTTTGCCTCCAAATATCTTAACTCCAATCAACAAATTCACCTTTGACCTTTTAGGTGTCCTCCTTGAGTGTTGGACACTTTTTTCATCATTTTTCAGGCCAAAGTGCCTCTGTTTGATCCTTGCTCTCGGTCGTTCAGTCAATCTTTGACAGCCGTTGATGGATCTGTCGTTGAGGTGGGACTACCCTAAAGAGGTATGCCTAAGAGCTATCAAGTCAAAAACCTAAGTTTGAGGCTCCAGATTCAAGGGCGCCTTTCTCCAGTAGGGGCGCTTTTAGCCTTGACTTAATCAATTTTCCATGACTGTTCTTTGTTTTCACCATTTTAGACCCTCCATGCTTCGATCTGATATCACCGTTGACTGACGAGTCTAACGATCTTGCTTGACGATTCGTTGGATGACCAGTTCAGTCCCGGAAAGGATGATTGGTATCTCAACTCTTGAAGGTTTGTTTAGGTCCTTCAAATCCAAGGGCGCCCCTGGCCAACAGGGGCGCTTTTGACTTGTTGACCAGTTATTTCTATGTTGCAAATTGCCTCAATTTGATCTCTATCATCAGATGATGGATTTGTCTGTTGCCTTTGCTGACAGTTTCATTGTCGAGATCGATCAAAGTGGAGAAGATCATCCTGGAGGTCACCAAGCAAATAGACAACATTTGCATGCCCCAAAGACTAGGCACCTTTCTTCAGTAGGGGCACTTTTCCCTTGGTACCTGTTCATTTTCCTCATGTTCTTCATTCAATCTTCACCTTTGGCGTTTTCCGCTTGGTCTCAGTCTCTGACTATTTGACAGGTCCTACGAATGTGCTGTCGGATTGATCGAGAAGCTGGGAGAGAGTTGAACAAATGCCTTGCATAAAGCAGTTGTTGATAAGTCCACCAAGTGCCTTGAAATGAAGGGTGCCCCTAGCCAGCAGGGGAGCTTTTGCATTGAAGCTCGCTGATTTATCTTTCATTTTGCATGTTCTTGCTTTGTAGCATCTCCATACTTCGTTGACGTTTGTCGATGATCTTTGAATCAGATGGTCTCGCTTGACGATGCGTTGAATAGCCAACAGGAACATGAAGGAGATGACTACTTCGGATGGATCTGATAACTACATTTAGCCTTTGAGATCAAAGGGCGCCTTTCTTCAACAGGGGCGCTTTTTGACCCTTGACTGCATTTTCTCCTTGGTAGCAAGGTGTGGTTTTCCCAGAGTCAACCAAATTTTGGCCTTTTTCAGTTTCAAAAATCTCCTTCATCAAACAGCATCTCTTTTATCCTTTTCTGCCATGATTGCATCATTGAAGCTTTTGAAGCTTAGCTTTCAGGACCTGGTATTGGCCAATCTACCATTAATGGCTGCAGAGCTCCGAACTTTGTTCCTAAAAAATAGAAATAGACCCACCAGAGTAAAACATGTTTTTTGATGATTCTGACTTGACCAGTGTGATCGTGAAGTCAATTAATCCTATCAAAATCATTTTCAATCATTTCTAGGAAAGTCCTATTTTCAGGGGTTTCCCTAAAAATAGGGGTATGAAACCCTAATTTTTAGTTTTTTAGAATTTTACACATATGTTCCTTGAGAAACCCACAAAAACCTTATGTTTGGTTTGACTTAAAACAAACTTTTGACGGCATTTTTACATGATTTAGCTCAATTTAAGTAGAATGCCAAAAATTTATTTTGGGTACAACAGGAACCATCCCTGGGACTTGGGCAATAGTGGTGGGACGGTGAGGGGAAATTTCCCCCAAGTCCCCATGTCCTAGTGACGTCCCCGTCCGAAAAACACGGGTATTTTTGAGAACACGTCCTTGTGGAACATTGGAACTTAATTCTTTGGCCTAAACCTGCTACTAATGGCAAATACAATCTACTTAAATGTATCATTGGGAGTATGGAGATTCTATCAGAATCTTGTAGGTCATCTGGCCTGCCATTAGTGTTACTATGGCTAGAACCTCTCCAAAAGGAAAACAGCTAAGAACAACTAAGGACCACCTTTCAGAAATTTAGGAACAAAATCAAAAGCTACGGTATGACTAAAACAAATTACTGGAAGAAGCTGAAGATATAGAACTACATTGTAAACAAGTCACTGAGGGAGAGAGTGACTTGACCCTATAGGACATTGATTGGCCCTAGCTAGAGGATGATAGGACCGTGCATGGTAGGAACCCAGTTTTGCTCACACCATAAAGGTCAATGAGGCTGCCAAGTGTCTTGTTATTGGCAGTAACTAATTTTAGGAGGTTAATTGGAATTTCAGCTTAAAACCACACTGGATGACTGGAAGACCATCGAGACCTTTCTAGTTGCCTTTGTAAAGGCATTGCTACAGCACTTAAGGATTATGAGAATCCTCAATGACAGAGATAAATGCTAAATCTGTACTTGACCTGTCATCAAACCATACCATCAACACGATTGGGATTTTCTTTGAAAGTGAGGACATCTAGTTTTCTTCACCCCCTGATCAAGACCTTTTGGGGTTTTTAGTGGGCCTAGTTAAACTATGACTATGGGTAGATCAATTAATGAAGAAACCAATAATGCTGAGAAAATCAAGGAAGAGTAAGAATTCTAGGTTGGAGTGACTTGATAAAATTAATGCTGAGAAATTCTGAAAAAACAAAGGATTTGTTGGAAACTTGGAAGTGAAAGTGGTCTGTGAGAAGATGCTAATTGAGATAGGGAATTCCATGATGATGAGAGCCAAAGAAGACAAACTTCAGGCTATGAAAAACCATTTGGTGGGAGTTGAAAGGGATGAGGGCCGAGGCAGATGCTAACTTCCAGCTATCTCTAAGAATTGAGTTTTGTGCTCTAAAAGCATGTGGCTGGCACTCTATTTGAAATACCTTAAAAATAATTAAACAAATGGTTAATGAAAGAAATGATAGTGGCAACACAGAAGTACCCATGGTCAAGATGATCAACTGTATGGCCCCAGCACTTGGGCATTCTCCTAATTAACTGATGAATACTTATAACTGATAAATGGATCCTAGCAGCTGTAGTTTCATATCAGCCTGTTGATAGGTGATCCTGCCTTCAGGAATGAAGGTATAAGGATGTTGAGAGTTATTGGGTTTAATGTGGATAGAGATCCAGGAATTTGATTTGTGGAATAGAAACGCAAAATTCCATGCCTTCTTGGTTTGGGAATTTGTAGTTCCAGTCACTTTTATTTTGATAGTATTGGCAATAAGAATAGCACTCACAGTAGTATTTTAGGTAGATCTTTCAGTAGTACTCTCTTCAGAATGATGAGTATTATTAGGATGCTGAAAGTTATCAGGTTCAATATGGCTAGGGACCTACAGTAATGGATTAAGGTGGCTGCTCACTAGCCTTTTGGAATAGAAACCTAGAATTTTAGGCCCTCTGGTTTGGGAATTCATATTACTATTTCCAGTGAAACATGTTTTGATAGTTTTGGCAGTCCTATAGAGCTAAAATAAAATATAAAACTGTTTGACTATTAAATTTGTTCACATTGGGTTCTCTAGGAAAAAAAACAATATGGATTGAAGCTAGTAGTATTATGAATGATTAGCAGCAATGGAAGTAACACCAGTGGCAGTTGATCCAGTTCTCATGGTGAGCAAGATGCAGTTACGAGAAGTGACTGCAATTCAATTCAGGATGTTCCAAATGTAGTGCCTATTCGTATAGAAATAGTCATATACACATGAAGAGCACATGATTTACATTTAAACAAAACAACTAGACAGAAAACCCAACAGTTGTTTCAACCCAATTAGTTTAGGCATGGCACAAGAAGGGCAAACAATTCACATTTGTAGGATGTTATTAGAATCAGGTATTCTTTTATTTTTTAAACGCCATTTGTACAGGTTCAAAAAGGGCTCACAATTTTCCTGCTAGGTTCGTTTTGGTTTGTCTGCAAACACCATGACAGAGTCCCTAAACAAATCGGTCCCAAATCTGAACTGGGTACAAACCAGACCCAGATCTGGGCATGGCAGGGGGCAAACCGGTAACATAGTATTAAATTATTAATATATTAAATAGTTAATAAATTATTAAATAATTAATATAGTTAATATATAATTATATATCATAGTTAACAATATTTAATATTTAAATTTAATATAGTTAATAAATTAATACTACATAATGTAATAATAATAATTTAATTAATAATAAATAAATATATATATTTAATTATATAATTTATTTTAATTTATTAAAATATATTTATTAATTCCTTGCCTTTGC
This sequence comes from Sequoia sempervirens, assembly GCA_007258455.2. Taxonomy (NCBI): domain Eukaryota; kingdom Viridiplantae; phylum Streptophyta; class Pinopsida; order Cupressales; family Cupressaceae; genus Sequoia; species Sequoia sempervirens. The sequence goes on along the minus strand of VDFB02270651.1, from coordinate 56,095,095 downwards.
CTTTTCCAGGGTTTGCCAATAGGACCAGTCGGGCTGCTGTGGATTAGCATCTGATTGAAGTTTCAAACAGCTTTCATCAATACGGTTTAATATTCTACTCTTTCTGCTTTATCCCTCAACATAGAACACTTCAATCAGCCAGAAGATATATATGGTTTTGAACAACTCCCAGTCTGCTCTGTGCCCATTGTCTTGTTGCAATTTCCCTCTCCCAAACCCAAGCCGCTTTCTCGGAGATGCTGCTTAGGAAAAGCATTGGGGTGTGTGGATATGCCTTTTCTCAGATGACTCTTAGCAGATAGTAACTCGGGGACAAATCACAGCTTGATCACAGAGGGTGGAGAAACTTTTGAAAAAATTTACAGAAGCTTCCAACAATTTGAAACTCAGAACTGATTTTTTTAAAGTGGGACTTGCCCCCTACTGGTGGACAATTCTAGGGCCAGCAAAACCAGGAAATGGTGGTTAGGGAGCGGCGGAGGACATCTCATTCCCATCCCCACATCCTGGGGACATCCCCACCCCCAAAACTTGGGGGTTTCAGGGGGGAGCATGTCCCCGTGACAAATATTGTTGGCTTGACAGGGATCTTTACAGCCAGTCTGGATTCATAATTTGATAGACTGAATCTTCTGTCCTTGAAAAATCCTCCAGACTTCAGAGCCAAACTATATGTTTATCTGGTTTTATATTTAATTGAATCTTGCTAGAGAGAAGCTTATAGAAAGGAAGCCCCAAAGCAAGTGTAAAAAATAAAGTATACATTTTACATTTTAGGAATGAAAAGAGCTGAAGCTCTATAGAGATAAGTTTTGCATTGAATTGTAATTTATTATCTATCTACTTTCATTTATGGAAGAGGCTTTGATTATCTGATTCATCCATGACAAAGCAGGAGGATCAACTGATAAGGATTTATCAATGCTGTGAAGAGATCTCCATCAAAATTAGTGTTTACTATTTATCATACTTGGTGACTAGTTAAATAAAAATTGATAAGCAGTCCCTCGTAACAAATACATCCTGCATTAATCAATACTATGTTTCAAATGGCAACATTTCTGGTTGTGAACACACAGTGTGACAGATATTGATGTATAACTGCACACTTGCATGTCTAACAGCAATTACATAAACACAGAAATTATTCTAAACAATGCTCCATTATATGAATATCTGCTACTATTAATTGAGTTGCAGAATATCCACGAGCAATAAGTTTAACTATGCCTTGCAGAATTTTTGCCAGACAAGATATGCAAAATATGATCAAGATACCATCTAATCAGAGAAATCTGTAGCAGAAGATGAGGAGAATGGCCGGTGAAAATGCAACAACAAAAATAATAAACTGTAAATACATATAATCCCTACCTTCCAAAGAATGCATTGACAGGAGAAAAAGAGGTTATGAAATCCACATTCATTATTCTGAGCTTACAGAGGACACTTAGCACACCTTCCCAAGTCCAACATGCACAATAGCAGTCTTGTCCATCTTGAAGTCAACTCGACCTTTCTTTGCTTCCCTTATTGCCTCTGCAACATCATTTGTCACAGTGCCAGCCTACATTCCTCCCAAGTTAAAGACAATCTCAATCATTTTAATTATTACATGAAACTACTGTAAAGCTCAAAATCTCTATACAGATGCAGTGAAAGACACTTACTTTGGGATTCGGCATCAACCCTCGAGGGCCCAGAACCTTTCCTATCTGGTAAAATTTAGCATACAAAAACAGTGAGAATTCTTCATAAGACTTCATTTAATGAAGTTAAACATATTCAGGATGTTAGAAGGAAAACCTTTCCCAATCGTGGCATAAATGCTGGAGTTGCAATGCACTTATCAAAATTTCCCTTGAGGCCAACTACAGAATTAGACCCACAGTCAACAGCTGATCACAGTGCAATCTAGAAAAATATCATTTGCAAATATTGAAAATGCATTTTTTGTGAAACTATTATATGTGACATTGATAAATCCTAGTCTACAAAACAATACAAATCTACCTTTACACACAGAGCAAGTGAAGATGCAAACTTAACTTTGCCCCTTTAAACTCAAAGATCAAAGCTTTACCTTCCTTAATCTCATTGATGAGTTCATCACCTCCAACAACATCAGCTCCAGCAGCTCTTGCTTCATTTGCAGCTGCACCATCTGCAAATACTGCCACTCTAACGGTCTGTGCAATGCAAAGCTTGTTAGCTTTGCTCTAATATGTACATATATTATTTGAATTTTATTTAACCCAAATATGAATAATATACCACATGTGAAGGATACCTTTCCAATTCCATGTGGAAGAGCAATTCCACCCCGAACCATCTAGAATATTAACAGAATCTCATGTCAGAACAGATAACCGGAATGAAGAGTCTCACACTCCCAAAAAGAAAAAGATAAATAAATTAATGAACCCTTAGAGCAAAGGGCCAATTGTGGAAGTATGATGATAACAAAAGCTGGCAAAGTGTGCTTCCAAGAATTCAATTAAGCTTCAGCGACACAGATATGAAAGACAAACATCTTACAACTAACAATGAGGAAGAAATCTCCAATCCATAATTCCAGAAGACTTTTTGTAATAAGATGGAGAAGATTCAAATGACAGTTAAAATTTAGCATATAACCCACTCCCAATTTACTGGATGTCTTTGCATCAGATAGATTAGTGAAAAGAAAAACTCGTCAAATCTTCATCATAGCCACGATTAAAAACTACTCAAGAAATTGGACATTGCTATATGCAAGGAGGGGATTACACATTCTACATTGATGTGTTTCATGTCTTGCAGAAAAAGAATAAAATTAATAAAGTTAATATAGATGAAATCTATCAAGAGCATACCTAAGTCACATCCAACATCTCAAAAGGACCTCCAGACCTAAGCGAATGAACATTGAGGGCATGTTTTGTCTTCCTCCAAGTTTGAGTTAAACATCGTACCTATAGATTTTGCTTCATATTCTCCCATACTTAAAACTGCCAGATTTAATATTCACATCTTGAGATGCAGGAGCATTCTGGGGCTTGTGCGATCCTGTACCCCCAAAAACATATTTCTAACAATTTTTGTTTGCTTTATTTTCTGTTTTGCTATGCTGGAAGTAGTTTTCTTTTGTGTTGGTCTTGTGTTAGCCCCATTGAATTACATGACTATGTGGTAATCAAGAAAAGGAAATTAAATAGAAAATCCTTTGAAAAATTGGGACCCACGCAGTTATCTTCCCTAAATTTGAGCGTTATACCTTGTTTGGGCAGCTGCTGGCAGATTTGAAACTGTTGACTGCATTAAGTGGTATCAGAGCAAGGATAAGCTCGTGGGATTGTTGTATTGTCAATCATGAAGGCCCTCAAAAGTATGTTGTAGGTGTATGTATCCTATAACTGCAAAGGGTTGAGAAGAAAGATGGCTCATGGTAATGCTGAAATGGCAGAGATGTTGAGGGCAATGGCAGCAAGGTTAGAAGAATTGGAAACACAAAAGAGAGGTGTACCTATTGAGAATGTAAATAAAGATGAGGAAGAAGAAGCAGCAAAACCAACTGAACAAAAAGGAGAATATATGAATGAGCCTTTCATAAGGGCTATATCTTGTATTGGAAATCGACCACTATTTGAGACACTGAGCTACAATGGAAGTTTGAATGTTGAGGAGCTCAAGGATTGGATTGCAAAGATGGAGGAGTACTTTGAATTTGAATCCGTAGAAGACCTAACGAGGGTGAAGCTTGCTAGGACCAAGTTGAAGGGTCATGCATCCCTTTGATGAGATCATGTACAATTAGATCAAGGAGGGGAAAAGAGAAGATTCGATCATGAGATTAAATGGTGGCAAAGCTAACATCAAATTTTTTGCCTACAGATTACCTCCTAAATTTGCTGAAGAGTTTTACCAGCTCAAAATTCAAGCCGGATATATTGAGGATGATGAGGAAAAAGCTGCAAGGTAAATTAATGATCTTCGCTTGGCTGTCCAAGATGAGTTTAATATGATCCGAGTAAGATCAATAGAAGAAGCCTATCAATGTGCTTTGAGGCAATGGAAATGCTAGCTAGAAAATAACAAAATAATTCTAGAGGAAAAGGACAATTAGCAAAATAGTGAAGGGGAGTCTAGCACTTCTCGCAATGACAATTAGTATCAAGATACTAGGGTAAGAAGAAATTCTTCCAGAGGAAGAGGTAGAAGTTTGACTTGCTAGCGATGTAGTGAAGTTGGCCATAGGGCCTTGGAGTGTCCACAAGAATAATAAGATCTTGGAAGAAATCATACTGCTGAAGCTAATGAATAAGCAATGGGAGGCCCTTATGATGAGAGGGTATTGCTGAGATCTGAGAAGGAAGAACATGATCCAGCTCAAAGAAAGAAACTTTTTAGGCCTATTTCCATGGGTAACTGTTGCAAAGTTGTGATTAACAGTGAGAGCACAAATAACCTGGTATCCAACGAAATGTTTGAGATGTTGAAGCTGAAAGAAATCCCACATCCTAGACCATATATGTTATCTTGGTTGCAAAAAGGACACCAACTTCTGATAAATGAACTATGCTGAGTTGAATGTCAAATAGAAGCACATCAAAATAAAATATTATGTGATATTATATCTATGGATGCTTGTCACCAAGGATGGAAGAGAGTTCACAATAAATCCATATGAGGATAGAGGAGAAGAAGTGGACAGCAATCCAAAGATATGTTTAGTTTCTAGAAAACAATTTTTAAATGATGTAAAAAAAAGGAATGTGTTTTGCTATTATTCTTAAACCTACAAAAAAAAAACATCAATATGGAAGAAGAGATTTCATTAGAAGTATAGAAATTGCTCGGAAAATATGTTAATATTTTGTCGCAAGAGTTGCCAGAAGGGTTACCACCTATTAGAAGCATAAGTCATCACATGGATTTGATCCCCAAAGCAAGCCTACCAAACAAGGCAGCATATAAAATGACATCGGTGGAGAATTAAGTGGTAAAAAGACAAATCCAAGAGTTGTTGGACAAAGGTTTGATCAAAGAAAGCTTGAGTCCTTGTGCTGTACCAACAATACTAGCACCTTAAAAGGACAAAGAATTGTGAATGTGCACAAATTTTTGAGCCATCAATAAGATTACAATAAAGTATCAGTTTCCATTATTGAAAAGATGAACTGATCGATTGCTTGAGTGGAGCTAAGTACTTCACAAAGATTGCCTTGAAGAGTAGATACCACCAAATTTAGATTAGAGAAGGAGATGAGTGGAAAGTTACTTTCAAAACCAAAGATGAGTTGTATGAATGGCAGGTCATGCCATTCAGATTAAAAAATGCACCAAATACTTTCATAAAGTGGATGAATGAGGTAGTTAAGCCTTATCTTGGTAGCTTTGTAATTGTTTATTTTGATATTCTGATTTTCAGTAACACAAAAGATCATTTGGAGCATTTAAGATTAGGTGCCAAGATTGAAAAAAAAAAATTGTTGATAAATCTGAATAAATGCAGTTTTATGAAAAAGGAATTACTGTACCTAGGCTTTGTTATTTCACAGGAAGAGCTAAGGATTGACCTTGAAAAGGTAAAAGCAATTGTAGATTGGCCATCACCAAAGAGCACATTTGAGGCAAAAAGTTGTCATGGCCTAGCAAGCCTCTACACAAAATTTATCAGAAATTTCAGGGATGTACCAATCACAAAGACCATGAAGAGAAATAGGTCTGATTTTCAGTGTACAGTAGTAGCAACTCCTTAAGGAAAAGGTAACAACTCAAACTGTTTTGGCATTACCTGATTTTAGCAAAGTATTTCAAGTGGATTGTGATGCAAGTGGAACAACAATCAGAGGCGTTTTGAGCCAAGAAGGTAAACCTTTAACCTACTTCAGTGAAAAGTTAAATAAATCTAAAAGAAAGTACTTTGTCTAGGATTAGGAGTTTTATACTATCATTCAAGCACTTAAGAAGTGGAGGCATTACCTGCTACCAAAGGAGTTTGTCTTATACACAGATCATTAAGCACTGTAGTACATAAACAACCAAGGTAAACTTAATCAAAGGCATA